>JRUX01001398.1:0-62250 GCA_001407235.2 Kudoa iwatai
TATATATATATAATGTAATATAAATAATTTTTTTGAAGAAAATTACTATAATTTTATATTTTTATCATTAGTATGTCTTTTAGTTTAAATTCCTTCGTAGCATATTCATTATTTAATTATAGTAATGTTATATTTTATTATAATCTACATATGTTACTTATTTTTGTATGTTTAATTATTTTATTATTAATAAATCATTAGAATATTTCAAAATATAGATATTTCTTTGCCTATGCTGGTCACGTGACTAAATTAATTTTGTATCTAAAAGTATATTTTAAGTTTAAAATTACCCTTTTAATTGATTTTTTTAATATTTAAAAGCTTGATAAAGATTTTTAAAGTATATTTTTTATCAAAAGTTTTATAGAATGATCAAATATTCGTGTTTTATAACGATATAGTATTTTTTGTAATTTAATATTATTATAGCAAACGTTTCATATCGTCTCTATCCTGAAATAAAGCTTAAACAACCATTTTACGGAGATGATGCACGTTTATTAAAAAACTATTTTTCACCAGGAGTTATTGAATTGGTTGATCATCCAAAATATGGTGTAGAAGCTAAAGTAGTCAATTGTAGAGCTGATTCCAATAGCAGAAACATAAAACATGATGAAAAATTTAAAGATTTAGTAATCCTTGGTCGTCGATATAATCATTTTATATGTAAATAATATTTATCAATAAGTAGAAATGATTTCCTTCTTTTTTTAGTTACTGTGGAATCAATTGGAGTGTATCGTCCTGAACGTTTAATTATTGATGCTGTACGTTTGCTTAAGAATAAAGCAAAACTGTATATAAATGAGCTTTCTAGCAATAATATAGTTGTAGAAAACAGCCTTTAGTTTTATTAGTAGAGTAATATTTGTACTTTTCAATTGTAAATGGTAATTCTTGATATTAATCATCAAGTAAATTTTTATAAAACCTTTTTATCTGTTAGACATTAATTCATTCAACTAATTACAAAGTTTAAATATAAGAATTGTTGATATGTTAACCCTGAAATATGTGTAAGAAATAAGTGTTATCTTTAATTTTTATCAAAATTAATCGTATTTTATAAATTATACAAAGTTGAGTTTATTTATACCACTTAATTGAATATTTTATTACTAAAGCATTGTCTTATGATTACTATATTACCCCTTATTCGCTAGGAAATTAACCTTTAACAATTTTCTTCAAAAATTGCAGCTGTTTTTTAATATATTTCTTCAAGGTGATACTTGTGTATACATTAATTAATCAAGTCTATAAATAGTTGGCCAGAAACGTGTATAACATTTATTATGGTTATATCTTGCTAAAAGTCCCCTAGCCGTGACTATAATGTGAGTTAGTGTGTAAATGTTTATAATGGATTAACATTATTCAATGTATCAAAAAAAGCCATAAGCTGAGGAATAGTAGACAAGCCACTTACTATAGTTAGGCCTATGGAAAGGGGTTCTAGTTACATTAATAAACAAATGAAATTTTTTTGGTCAGTTAGCTTTATTCAAAAAATCACTTAGTTTTTTATACTACATCATCTTTTTGAAAATATAAAGTAAAAATACTTGTTTTCTGCGTGGTTTTCTTAACAAAAAAAAATATATTATTGGTTTTACCGATTACTTGGTATGGAAACATTAATTGTTCTTCTAAATTAAATCAATGAGATACCAATTTAGAAAAAATAAATGTAAAAAACTCTATTTATTTTTATTTTCTTCTGTACAACTGTTATTAGTGCTGGTTAAAGAGACAAATATGTTAAAAATAGGATCAAATCTATGTCCACTATATATATATATGTAACATGCTAAATATTTAGATTGATATAAAATAGTTATCTTTATAGCTAAGCAACTGAATTAAGAATTATTTTGTAGATATCGTTTTCTGCCTCGTTCAAGTTTACGTAGTTTTTGTTTTACCTTAGAATGAGCTTGCTGAATTTCTGATAATAAGTTTTCAATTTTTTTGATATTATCAATAGATGGGATTGAAGTAAAATTAGCTTCTATATAATAATAAATAAGCATGTATAACTTTATATATTTAAAACAATAACTACCTAAATTTTTGTTTTTCTTGACCAAATTATCCACTAAATTTTTAATTTTTGAAGTAAATGATATGGTAGAACGCGATATATTTTTATTATTAGAATGAGTTTCATTATTGTGTGTAGATATAGGAGTGATAGTATTTGATCTATCGGGAGAGGTGTCTATAACATTATTGTCACCTAGAATTGAAAAAAAAATTATGATATTTTTACATTAAGGGGGATGCAAAAATAAAATAATAGTTTTTGTTAATAATTTTGAATAATATTACGATATTGTTTTGATTGTTTAAAATTGGCATGAGTAAGTTTACTAGATGATGGTGGTTGTTCAGTTTCAATTTGATCATCACTGTCTTCATTAAAATTATAGGCTGAACGTTTTCTAGATGATTCACCAATATCACTCATCTTGTTCAACAACGATTGTGATAATTGTCTTTTATGATGTGGGCCATTTTTCATGTTACTTTTTGAGGGAACATTATCACTACTAGGTGGTGTAACATCATAATGATTAATCGATGATTTATTAGATTTATTATTATGATTATTATTGGAAGTAGAATTAACAATAACTCCTTTAGGTTTATTTTTATAGGATTTATAGCTCTTTTTGTCATCTCGATTACCTAAAGTCATTGAATATATATAACTACTTATAGTGTACAAAATACTTGAATAATCCATATTGGAAGCAGTGTTGCCACGTTGGCTATTGATACCAATTTCGTTTATAGATTGAGTACTATAAGATGGTGATGTTTTACGAGAATTGGTCTTTGGGCGCCTTCCTCTATTTGATGTTGTACTTCTTACTGTAACTGCTCCCGATTTACCACTAGACTGACTGGAATGATTGCTACCAGTAGATTTTGTCAGTGGTTCTGATTCAATCTCACTATGATTATCTAAATAGCATGCATTAAAATATGTATGCATTTGACTTAATAGTATAGATAATGTTAAAAAAAAACAATTTAATAAAGTAATTTAATAGCAGAATCTTGACGAAAAGTACCACATATTTAAAATAATCTATAAAATTGTTATCAACAATTTTATAGATTATTTTAATTTCAGCTATTTTAACAAGTTACCACTACCACCAATAAATAAAGTAATACAACAACAAAAAATGTATGGACAAGATACAAAAAAAAGTTAAAAAAATATAAATTTATTTTATATTCAAAAAAATGTACAAAATATTTATATTACTATAAAAAAAACTTTTACAAAATTAAAATAAAGGATCTTGTTTATACGATCATATATGCGTGCACAACCATCCAAGACAATTATTATGTGATCAGTCGTTACCATGGCGTATCAATTAGTTTACCCATTGTATTCATTGAAAAAGATAGAACAATAAAAAAATTAATATTTAAATAAAAAGTATTAACTCAGAACTTTAATAAAATAAACAAATTAATTATTTAAATAAAAGAAATGAATACTTTTATTATTTTAAATACAAATAAGAACCTATTTTTATTTTATATGATTTCAGTGGAGCGACATATAAATTATCATCATTTATAATTTTAAAAATATATCATTAACTTATAAAGAATAATTTTCATGGATAAATTTACAAGAAACAAATACAATATAAACAACATGTGAACGGTATATAGAATAGAACCACACTAGACTAGTGATATTATAATTTAATTATGGAGAAAAAAATCACATTTAAAAGCTAATTTACCAAGTATAAGTAGTATAAACATAACAACTACCACCGCTTTAATTTTCTTAGTATAAATAGTTAATAGAGTAAATTAATAATATTAAATGATTTATAAATAAAAAGGTATTATCTAAATATAGTGTGGTATATTATCATATGTACTTGATTAGGTTTTATAGATAAAAATATTTAAGGCAAATTAAAAAAAAATATTGGAAGAATCCTTAAAAATTAAATAAAGTGAATTAACTGAGTGAAATAATAAATCCAAGCATAAAAATAGTACTTGATTGTCCAATAATTGATCCCATAAATTCGTCAATTGAATAAGCATCACTTTTATAAGAAGAGACTGTAGGAACTATTTTTTCATTTTTTTTATTAGTATCACTATCATTTTGAGATATAACATTGTGTTGTGTTTCTAAATAATATTAATCTCACATAGTTATAATAAACGATTGATAATAATTCATGTATACCTCACTATTTTAAATTAAATAACTATACAACAAATAAATAAAAGTCTAATAATTACTATCAATTTTAGTTTATAATATTAAAAAATAATAATGGAAATATATATAAAGCATTTTATTGATAAATTTTTTTACAATAAATTAAAATATAAAAAGTACTAAATTATATATTATTAAATAGATATATCTAATGTTGTTCAATTTATAGTAGAAAATAATAAAGCTAAAGAAATGAGCTTGAAAAATAGTCCAAAATATTTAATATTATTCTATTTAAGTGAGTATAATTAAATAAATGTTGAATATTAAAAATTTATTTTAATTTGAATATTAAATAAATTACCGAGAACACTTTGTTTAATAACAGCATCAAGGATTGCATCTTGAAGTGAATTTCTAGTGCGCCTATGATTCCCACTGAAATTTGGTATCATTATAGAACTCGATTTATTGTCATTTTCAGTTTTATTTTTGGATAAAGATACAGTAGATACTGGAGATTTTGAAGAGTTGATTTTATGTATAGTATGTTTAGATGAGCTATTTTTAGAATTTAATTCATTCGATAATTCATCCGATACAATGGATAATGAATGTTTATCATTTGAATTTAAACCAGTCACTAACAAGAAAAAATAACAATAATAAAGATTTATTAAATTTTAATAAATCACATTCATGAGCATTGGTTTTATTTGATGATATTTTTAATTTATCAGTATTTTGATGAAGATGTTTTGTAGGAGGACGACCTTTTGGACGCTTTTGAGTAGTAATATCCCCACTACGTGACGGTACACCTTTTAATTGATTTAAAAAAAATGAAAATGGAAAGTTTAATAAATACTTAAATTATCTGGTAAAATTTTATTTGGATTAGATGTCGTAACTGGTGTTTCAGGTTTTTCTATTCAAAATATTCATAAAGATAGAGAGAATGAGTTAATAATTCATATTTTACCAGATGTGTTAGTAGAAGATTCATCTTTTGGTAAATTTTTTATCTGAATTCGATTTAATTTTACCCATTCATCATATCGTGAGTTCCATCCCTTATAGTGTACAAAATAAGTGTAGTTATTATGAATACGTCGAATATTGGTAATCTTAAAAAAAATAAACAATTTATTATGTAGAAATACTGAATACTTTTGCAGGATAAAAGTCATGTGAGGTAGATTTACCATATTTCACCATAACTAGAGAGCCAACCTTTAATGAATGTTCACCTACTTCAACACTTTCAAATACAGCAGTAGGAATTTCTTTTTTGATAGTATAGTTTACTATACAAAATGTAAAAAATTAAAATGTGTACCACATAAAATAAGATTTAAACTAAATTAGGCTTAACATTATATATAATAAAATCAAATTGCCATTATTTTTAATAAGTTTTCATAGAAAAATTACTTTTACTTTGAACAAATTTATAAATATTTTAATAAGTGCATTTATTATAGTGTATAATATGTTTTATAATCCATAATATAATTACAAAATAAAAATATAAGTAATAAAAGCAATATAATGCTTTTATATTTTATAAAACTAAAAATTTAATACTATTGCTTTGACCATTCATATAATTTCTATTATAGTCCTCATCGTCAGTACCTGAATCACATAAATAATGATTAAAAAAATCATTATAAATATAGATAATCATAAAAATTTGACTATACTAAATTTAAAAACAAAATTTACTTTCAGTAGTATCATCGCTGAAATCAGAAGAAGACTGAAGTGTTTCAGAACGTTTCATTCTACGTCCATACGGAGTGTTCGTGTTATTATTTTTTTTTGCTTTTGAATAATAGCTATCAGTTTTATTTTTTCTACTATCCATCTTTATCTCATCTGGATCATTCTTAGGCGATTTAGATCTAGATAATGATCTATTTCTATGCGACAT
Source organism: Kudoa iwatai (assembly GCA_001407235.2). NCBI lineage: Eukaryota > Metazoa > Cnidaria > Myxozoa > Multivalvulida > Kudoidae > Kudoa > Kudoa iwatai. The sequence goes on from JRUX01001398.1 coordinate 6,159, forward strand.
AAGACCCGACGTATGATTTTTCAATTTGTATTGAGTTAAATCAATTATTTTATTATCATGGTGGTTGTTATATTCAAAATATTTCTTAATCTTTGAAATATATATACAACATTTTTTTTGTAATGTGCTGTCTCTATGGATTACATACGGCAGTAACCATCTATTAAAAAATCGCTTCAGGCAGCAAAATGTTGCTGGAACAGCATTTTGTAATTTCAAGTCTTCTGCTATATCTCTCCATTGTTTCTTTTCACTTACCTAATCAAAATTTTATATTTTATAATAGATAAGAGAAATTATTTTAAAACATTCAGTAATATATTAAATATACAGATTCAGATCCACCAAGATTAGTCACTGATTGTAGCAGTCTATAAATATCTACATGTTCATCTTTAATTGTTGGATATTTTATGAATGAACATCCTAAATAATTAATTTAAATAACAGTTAAAAATTAATTTATATTTAAAAAATTTTTAAGCTTTTTTCAATAAAATAATTGAATTAGTTATTTAAATATTTTCAAACACACACATATCAATAATTTTATATAACCATTAAAAAAACCTAGACATTAACACATTTGTATATAAATATACTACCATTAAGTTTATTGAAGAATTCAATATGAAGAATTTCAACAACATCATCAATATGAGCATTCACTAAATATTCTAGTAGTACACTATTACATAATTTTCTATCAACCAATTCTTCAATGCTTTCATTGCTATTGTCATATGAAGAAGATTCAGCATGGTTTGATATATCTGACGTTGATGAAAATTTTTGAGCTTTTTCTTTATCTTGTTTTTTAACTATAATTAAGATTATTTATAAGACAAATATAAAATAAAAATAATTTTTAAAAAAAAAATATTCATTATATATATTAGACTATTTTATATTATATGATTATTATTATTATTATTATCCCTTACTAGTTTGCTTATTCGAGTCATTTTTGTTAAATAATGCATTATGTTGTGTATTAGAACTTTTAGTTGAAGAATGGCTTCTTGATCTAACACTGCTATTTTTAGATTCATTAAAACTCATTTCAATGACATTCATAATAACTGATGAATCTTTTGGGTCCATAGAATCTAACGACGAAAGTAATGAATTAAAAGTATTTCTTTTTCCCGGAATAACAATTGAATTTTCATCAAAAGAACGATTCATATTATTATCTACAGTAGAATCCTTCATTTCATTAATATCCACATCAAAGCTATCTTCAATTTTATTATTTGGTAGCTTTTTAACCAGAATTTGACGCCTTTTAGCATATCCAACATCTCCATCATAAAAATCTAGTTTATATGTTGATACATCTACTATTCCTTTTATGGTTGCTATTGTTCTCTGGCCGTCAATTTCACACGTTACTTTTTCATCCATCTTTTATACAATATCAATACAAACATATAACTACTCTTGGTGGTGATAAATATTATAAAAAATTTACCACAATACTCCCATCAATAAATCGACTATCTACACTAACTACTGTATAATCTCCATTTTTTATATAGCCAACCTAAAATAATATATATTTTCAAAGAAAACCAATGTTAAAAACATATCAACATATATAATTGTATTTTTTTAATTAACTTTGCATTTAAGCTTTTTTTCAATATCTATTACAGTTGCATCGTGAAAATTTCCTTTAAAACGAGCATTTACCAAACTACCAATTGGTACTGTATCGGATAAACCAAAATTAGATTGCTACATATTCATATATTTAGATCATATTTTCAAAATATTAACATATATATATAATTATTTTAATAAATAATATAATTACAGTCATCCAATATAATTTAACCAGGTATATTACAAATCAACAATCTTCACCAACCGTTGCAACTATTTAGAATGTTAGCGCATGCGCAATATTTAATTAATTGATAACTAGCAGGTGCGTATTGAATAGAAAATGAGTTGAGTTAGATATGAGCAATTGGTCATAGCCAAAACATGTGATAATTATTCTCAACCATCCATATATACTATTTATTGATGTAACTGTTAATTTGATCATTTACAATAAAATTTCATTTATTTTGTTATTGTATATATTTAAAAGAAATAGCACTAAAGTGCTATATTTAATTATAATTCATTTAAAAAAGTTAAAATTATATTAGTTCAATCATAAAACTATTCCCATTTTTACAGATATGTTGAACAACGTTTAAATATAAGTTTTTTTTTTAACTTATTCGTGATATATCGTATAAAATCGCTACCTCTTGTGTTATTAATTGAATTAATCACCATGGAGTAACGCATAAATTTTAATGTTTATCTTTGGACCATATCGATGATTAACTGACATTTATATCAAATTAATTTTTAAATTAATAAAAATTTTATAGGTGATAAATTAGTAGTTTTAAATAGGTGTTAAAATAATATTTTAATCAATTACTCTCTAATACATAAAAAGCTTTATCATTAATTTTATAGATGGAATTGTATCCATTAAATTTATCCTTTTAAATTTTATTTAATATAAAATTTATTTTTTATCAGTAATATAATTAAATTAATTGTATTTATGCATGTTGAAGGAAAAATTCTGCAATCTGACCATAATATAGACAAGGATATTTTAAATGGTACCATAAATACTAGATTTGTATTAAATCTGATCAAGTTATTTATTGATTATTTAAAAATTGTTTTTATTATGTAGCTTAATGAATGTGGAGTATTTTGATACGAAAAAGTAATAAACCAGATTAATTTATTAAAAAATATTGTGTAACGGTGTTGTGTACATATCAGTAAAAAAATACCTTAATAAGACATTGCATATATATTATCATGATAAGAATCATAATAGTAAGATTAGTATGTAGCATTCTATCGTTATAGTGTTAAATTTTAACAATACACAAGTATGTAATTGTGACTCAGCAAATTTTCATATACCAATAAGCACATTGTGATCCAGTCACGTGTTACAAATAAAAGATAACTTTTATACTACACTTGTTACATTTTAAAGTTTAAAATGCTTTTTTAAGTAAAAAAATTACAAAACAATATTTTCATAATATAAAATTACATAATTATCAGCCTATCTATAAATAAAATTGGAAAGTACTAGAAAATAAATGGAAATTTAGTATGTTTAAAACTGATAAAATTCTTTTTCCATATATCTATTTAACAAAATATTTCTTTTTATATAAATGATAAATAATAAATTTAAAATATATTTATCATATCAATTAAAAAAGTTTTCTTACGTATTAAAATATTTAGCCAAGCTTTTTTCTCACATTAATCACACACATATGGCATGTTTATTAAATTAAATTAAATTAAATGTTATTTGCAAAAAATATACACTAAACTAACACATTATTTAGTAATAAACATACTATTATACAATAGTTTAAACTTATATATATATATTTTAAAAATTATGAATAAAATTGAAGAATTATTGCATAATATTAGTTAACAATAATAACTTGAATATAATAAAAAAAAACTGCAAACATTATTTCAATAACTACTGTTATATAATGTTGCTTTCTTCAAGGGATACAATCTCAAAAATAAAACTGTGATTGAATTTTTTTGTTAATTCTTGTAGCTGCATATTAATTAACTTTAGTTGGCCAGGCTCCAGTATTAAAATCTTTAATTAAAGTTATTAAAAATTATAATAATTGTTTTAAAAGATACAAAAGCTGTCTTATTTAATGTTTTATCATTTATTTTTTCTAATAGCTCAATTTTCTGTCCATCTTTACTATTACAATCTAATAATTCGTCTATTTGTGTAGAAAATTCCCCATCACACATAATTTTAGCTTTTATCTTGCTTCGTACTAATGGCATCTCTTTGGATAAAATTTTGATAACTTCTAGTGCCTATTTTATTTATTTTTTATTACAATAGTGTAAAATATTAAACCAATATGTGTAACTTGTTGTTTGACACTTTTATTGATATTTACAGAATAACCAGATTCTTTCATTGCTCTCTCAATTAAAGACTGTGGATACGGTTTTTTAGTCTGTGGATTGATTGTTTTTGTTGACACTATATGAGCAATATCTAAAAATTGATTGTTTATTAATTCTTTTCGTTCTTTTTCAGATAAACTATATTCACCCTTTTGTAATATCTAATTTGTATCTTTTAATATAAACAGCTACTAATATAATCAATAAGAATACCTCTTTACATATTGTAAGTATATCTTCACTTTCAAAACAAGCTCGAATATCTTCTTTTTTTGCTATAGTACCTTTAGTTGCATTAGAAAACACTTGTAGAGTCTGTAACACTTCATTTATATCTTTTTCTCTTATATAGTAATAAACAACAACAATTACATATCAATATCTATTCATATATATTTATTACTGGCCATTTCTCCAAGATGATACTTTATTCATATAGCATGCTAGTTCAAACTTTTTACCTCCTTTTTTATATCTAACAACAGATACATTAGTATATCTAATTTGATTAGTTGGTGTAAAAAGATTCACCATTCTCTATTTGCGCATGCGTTTTCATTATAATTTTTTGTACTTTCCTAGAATATAAAAATTTATGAATTGATATTTAAATATTTTATGTTTTTAATTAATTTTTCAAATGTAATAAATTATTATTAAGAAAAACTTAGTGCTAATTCATGTACGATTTTCGGATTGTATGGAATGTTCTAGTATATTAGTGATCAGCGAAAATGGTAATAAATTATTATACACTGTTTCTAACAGTAAACAACATGTAGTCTTATAAAATTTATTTCTTATAAATAAATTTTTATTCTTATTTTTTATTTCAACTATAACAATCAAATGAGATATTAATAGTAGTCTTGAAGCGCAATGCGTAGTATGTAAATTAGTAGTAGGCTTTATCTTATGAACAAGTATGGAAAATATTTTCAAAAGTTACACCATTATGTCCATTTCTTTACTTTTATATTCAATCTCAATATATCATAACTATTAGTATAAAAATGTGATATATATTCTATAATGGGTGTAAGATGACTTTTCCAATTACACGCGAAATTAACCGATCTTTAAAAAAACATTTATTAATAAGGTTATTGAATTATTTCGCTAGATGAGTATAGCGTGTTATCAAGACATAGGAAAATATAATTCATTCTACAATATTTATATTGACTTTGAAAAAAAAGATAAGATAGTAGCATATGCATGTAATTTTATAATTTCGACAGTGAATATATTGGTCTCTACCGACAATCAACTTATGACTCTGTTTACTATTCAATATAATTCTAGGTCTGTTATATACTGTTTCAAAAATTATCAAGAGTGAGAATATATCGACTTCACAAAAGACCTTCATATCTCAAGCTTTAGATCGACTTGAATGCGTAATTATTCTTCATCCATTGTTAATATTATCGTATTGAATATGTTTTATATAGTTGAAAAAAGAATTCTATGAGAGCAACTATAGTGAAATTGTGATGGATGAAACTATACTATCAAACTATATAAGCAATGTGGCTGGGAAGATATTATCCTGGGCTGAATCGAAAGATCTGGAAGAAGATTATAGCAAGTATTACTATTCTAGTTCCATTATAAAGAAAAATATTACATGGTATAATACCAATCTAGTGATGTTCTACAATCTTATTATATGGCCTCTTCACTATTTATAGTATCTGAATATTTTGCCGGTGATAATGTTGAAAATGTAACATTTCATAGTCATATTATCTTTCATAATAAAAATCACTTTAACATTTTTAATCCTAAGGATGACAATATTAAAAGAAAATTCGCTACACAACGCCTGCTTCACCTAAAAATATGCTCTAAAAGCATGAAAACTATCTCACCATACGAAAGGTTTCGCGAGGCTTTTAATGAATCATTAGGCATGTCTAAAGGTAGTAATGTTGTAGTTGAAAATGTCTATAATACCAAACAATCAAACTATAACAATAATCAGTATGATATGACATCGGCAATACAATCCCATTCTCATCCACCAGTGGAATCATTACCACCGATAGATACGCAATCTGAAGTCCAATATGACGACATATCACGAATTATACCGACGTATAATCTTTTGGATTCACAGGCGGTATCTGTTACAACTAAACAAAATACACCAAAAGATACTTTTTCTTATACTTCATCTGATATCAAAAATTTTTTCAGCAGTCATGAGTTAACAAACTCTGAAATTGATTACGATACATCACAACAAGTTCAAAAATATTTAAAACATGCAATGAGTGCACTTACATATGACGATGTTGACACTACTATAGATCTTTTAAACAAAGGAATTATGTTATTAAAACCATTTTCAAAAAAATTCTAGCATTTGGTTTTTATCATGTCACTTTTTAGAACAACTGAAATCATTGCACTTAATTAGTGTAATATTTTTTAATGTCTATTTTTTATATGATATAATATAATTCTTAGTTTTTCAAGCTGCTTTCATATAAAAAAACATTATTTTATTTCTTTACATATTATTAAATGGTATACATTCTAGGTATTTAATTGAGCAAATACATGTGACATTCAAAATTCTTCATATTAAGCTTATACCCACTAAAAGAATGCTACTCCATCTAAGTAGATAAGGAAAATAAGTTTTCATAACCTTACTACATTCTGTGCTGAATGTCGACGTACTGCTTGGGAACCATTATACATAGTGTATGATATATCATAGGCTGTAGAGAAATGGTATAACTAACATTATTCTATATTTATTTAATTTTTTCATTCATGATTACCTTTATCACTCAGTCATTATTAGATAAATAAAAACAAAAAGACAATACATTTTTCTTCTTAAAAACTTGATTTTAATAATGTTTGATGAATAGATCACAAAAAATAAATCAAACATCTAAAACTAAAAAAATAGCGTCAATAATAAATTAAAGTATTCTAAATCATAAAACTAAAAAAAACTTAATAACTTTCAATTATCAATACATTTATATAAAATAATATGAATAAATAAACAAATTAAAATTAATTAGAAACAGGTTTAAATGAATATCGTAATTCTAGTGTTACTTTACATGATAACAATTTTTCTAACATAGTTTCAGAAAAACCTGTAAGAAAATAAATTCTTTGAAGTGTTTTTAGGTCTAAATCATTAGAATAAACATAGAATGCAACAAAAATTCTATTGAGACGCCTCTTAACAATAATATTTGAACCCAAATAGTTTATAAAAACACCTTCAATAAAACTTCTAATAACAATATCATCGATAAAAAGATGATGCATTCTGTAACATCCTCGTAAACCACCTAAAATATTTCGTACACCATAATATATTAGAAGAATAATTAATTAATAATATACCCGTATGTTGACTCTCAAAGTGTTTTGTTAACATAATATAACATGGACGAAAACGTTCTCCATATACGGTTTTAAATTTAGTTGAAATTTTTTTTCCTTCAAATTTTTTTCTATATGACAATGATTTTATATCATCTTCATAATGAGTTAATTCCAATGATGATGCATCAGTGTCACCTTTGAATTGTTCTGTTGAATTCTGTCGATAAAAATAGTAACAATTTAAGGATAAAAAATTGTGCCAATTAGAATGACCAATAGTGTTAAATAATCTAAATTTGTTCAATACTTCCATATATGTAAGCAATCGTAAGCATACTCCACGCAGGTGATTGAATGAGCACGATATAACGCGATAGTATACGAGTTTTAAGTACTTTGGTTTTTAAATAGTGAGAATAATTTTGATAGTAAGATACAAAAATATTTTCTATCATTCAAATTTAATTAATATTATTGATTAAAAATAAATATTGTTGTGAATAACAACAAATATCCTATTTTTATTATAAATTAAAATACCATTACAATATAGTTACAATGTTTATTCTATTATGAATTAAGAAATATAATTATAATTAATTTATCATTTAAAGAATCATAAATTAAATTATGATTATTTTTTTGGCTATTAAAGTGCACAGTAATATAAAGCCAATGATGAAAAATATTTATAGAGTTAAATTATAATAAAAAATAAATATATATTGTTATTTTATGAAAAAATTTAAATGTAATTTGATCATAAACTATTTTTGTAAGGTAGTTATTCAAAGAAAATATAATACATAATGTGCTCTAAATAGAAAAGTTGTCATTACATACTTTAAAGAGATATTTTACAAAGAAACCAATAAAAAATGACATTTTAGTATAAATTTTACCATATAGTGTCAATAATAATAATTTTAATTATCAAAAAAATAATACTACTCTATCTTTTATTGAAAAGTAAATGTGAATGCTCCAAGGATATGCTATCTAACATGTACAGAGAAATAATTAGCATAAATTCAATGTTTATAGGAAATGAAGTTTGATTAGAAAAATAAATATACTAAATAATGTTGAATATTATAATTTTAGATAATTATTATCTTTTTAGGCAATTCATTTAAATGAAAATGAACACCATATTAAAATATGAAATAAAATAAATAAATAATGGAAAAATTTTAATAATTTTTTTTAACGAAAAAGTTAAGTGTAAATTAATGTGATTGTTATATTATAGTCATACATTTAGAAAAACTCAATTTGACAATAGCTACTTACATTGGTGTCTGCAAACTAAAACTAACTACAAAGATAGCATAATGAATTTACAGACATTCTTTATTAATAATATCTTAAGATAAATTTTTTATGTATAAAAATTATCAATTGTTTGGAAACTATATAAATAATAAAGCTAGATAAGAAAAATTGGTTATATATCGTGCCGTGAGTCTACGACATTATTATCGTTAATCATCACTATATTAAATAGTTGACCTCTAAGTACATTTTTTTTCGTAAAATAAATATTAGATCTATTTATTATTATATGATTTAATTTTTAGCATATTAATGAATAGAGTATCCTTTTTTTAAGTTTTAATTTATTATTACTTAATTGTTCGTAATGGTCGCTGTACTAAATAAATTGTGTAGTGTAAAAATCAACTTCAAACTCCTTATTAATAGAAAGAGTTATATTTAAGGTCTGTTAAATATTTCTATTGGGTTAATATATTGTGTTAATATGATTGTATTTATAGTGTAGAAATACATGATGAAGACAATTCTAAAATAGATTATTAAACATTAGAATAGATATAGCTATTTGTTGGCATTAAACTCGCTGAAACTTTTAGAAAATTTTATTTAGTTATTTATATTATACCTTTAATTTTTAAATAAAAAACTTATAAGACAAAGCATATCTTATGATTAACAACGAACGTTAACAAAAGGTTAAGAGTTTATCTTTTTTTATTATAATAATTACAATTTTTTTTATGTATTATTTATTTATTTATTTTTTGTTAATGTTTGAGCCATCATTAATGTAGAGAAACCCGTTTAAAGTCTTTCTCACGCAACGAGAATAGATAAATTACAGTACGATCATATACGAGTTTACATTCGGTAAAGTAGTGGATGTTAAAAGGTGTCTATTTTGGATTAATGTTGTAAATGTTTTTTTTAAATGATAAAATAGATATTAATCTATAAAAATGTTTATAATGAAAAAATTTGTAAAATATTTAATATTTTTAAATAAAAAAATTTAACAAGTAAATGTTATGGTGTATATTTTACATAATTATTAGTGACATATATCATTTAATGCATACAATAGAAGGTATTATAATAAATTTGAAACAAAAATAAGTCAGAAACAATCTAGAAAGGCATCTGATATTTGTTATAGTATATTTCGTCATGATAATGTAAGTTGTTATTAACTATCGTCATCATCACCATTACCATCGTCATCATCAAACTCATCATCAGAATCAAGATTATACCCTTCATTAGCAACTTTGACTAATTAAACAATAATATCAATCCTACAAATAGACACTATATAGAAAGAATGGCTACTTTGTTTAGGATCTCGTAAAAGACTTTTAATAACAGGATCTTTAGTTAGCATAGCTGGAGTTTGACCTTGTTTATTTTTGATATCACGTTTAGAACCATTATCTAAAAGTAATTGAACACATTCTTCATGTGATTTAAATGCAGCATTATGTAGAGGTGAATCTCCTAGTCGATTCTACAAAAAACCTATCATTAGCCAACATATCTAAAAATGATGATATTTTTAGTTTGAATATTTACTGTTATATTAGGATTTATTGACTTTATATTTAAAAGTGCTTTCATACAATCTAAATGATATGAATAGAAGAAGCAAAAGATAATCTTACCTATATGACCACCTATAGCAGCCCAGTGAAGAGCAGTTGAACCAGATTTATCTTTTTCATTAACGTCAGGCTTTATTTAAAAACATTTAAACTATTAAAACGTAATATGAAACAATCATTTACGTTTGTTTTCAGTATTTCATTCAACTGTTCTAAATTACCTATTGTTTTATGGTTATAACAAATGTTATTCTACTACAGTCAACTATGGTTACCTCTTTTAGCAGCATTATGTAGTGGAATATCAAGCTCAATTGCAATTTGATTTACTATATTTGTTAGATAGATACGTATAAAAAAAATGTACATCAATATGAAATACAGTAGTTTGATGGTACAAGACCTGTTTTGCCATTACAAGATACATCCCACCAACCATCTTGTCTCTAAAATAATAAAATTTTAACTTTAAAAATATTCTTTTATTTAAAAATTAAATACATCTAAAAAACTATATGTTTTTAGAAAAATTACTTTTTTAATAACATGAACAACATCACCCTCATTGAGTTCTAGTTCATCCTTCTATAAAAATGATTATTTCACAATATAAAATAAATTCCCTTTACTTTTGTTGGTGTATAGCTATAGATAGCTTCATAAACCAGATTTTTATCTTAAATAAATAAACCATCAACAAAAAAATTCGAAATAAAAAATTATTTACTTGGGTTGGTATTTAAGGATGGTTTTCGTGGAATAACTGGTGGTTTTTGAGACATGAATAAAAAGTTTACTTTTTTGGATTAACTCTAATAGAGCTATATGTTATCTGTCGACTCAATCGGTAAGCTGCTTAAATTAGATTTTTCGGTTTAATCTTAAAATATTTCAATAATAGGTACTTGTTCAATGGTATTTGCACATTTGAATTAACTTGGTGTTAGTAGATCCTATTTTTTAAATGGATAAATATTTTATGTATCTCTTTGATATATATGATTCTATATCTTTTTATTTGATGATAATTACGATTTTAGGTGTGGCATTCATTATAAATATCTATGTATAATCATTAAAAGATAGTTTCTATCAAAAATTGAGCAATTATTATTATTTATTAATTTTTTTATAACACTAGTGAGTATGTATGTTTACTGATATATTTCATAAATATTATTTTAAATAAACATAGCATTTAATAATCGTCTATATAAATAGTGTTTATATGTGAAGTTTTTAATGTTAAACTTATCTTTCAAACAATATCTTTATAATATGTAAATATTATACCACTCAATAGTATTTAAAGATTAAAAAGGATCTCTCCTCATCGTATTTCCATTAAAAAAATCCGGAAGATTAGCAATATTTAAGAGTAATGCAGGGATTAAATTTTTAAAATGAAGAAAATAAAGTTATTTTATTAAATTATTAATATAATTTAATAAAAATTTGTGTTTAATTTTTTATCTTTTACATGTGTGTAGATTATCAATTTAATAATCTCTTTAATACAAAGATTTATGTTTTATTAGTTGCATAGAAAAACGAAATATACCTATATAAAATTCTAATATTATAATGGATAAATATAATTTACTTTAAAACTTAAACATATTACAGAATATAACCTGGAACATATTTAAACCATATGTATTTCTAGTATGATAAGGTGCTCTACAAATGTGGCAATGTAAAGGACAATAATCAATCATACTTATAATAAATATAGCTTCATTTTAAATGGTTAATTATTTTCAATAATCACCTATAAAGTATATAGACTATCATTTTCTAATTTTTTAGTATGATTAGCTAATTTTTTTAACGATTCTCTAGTTTTTAGGCTGATAAATGATAAAATGGCTAATCGTCTGTCCATGTTGATTATTCTCTTTTTTTAAATTATAAATTACATAAAAATACACAAATAGAGATGGTTTAAGATAGTTATAATTGTTAAAAAAATTACTAGAAACTCTAATTATTGTATCAAGGTAAAATTGGTGCGGACAGAATACAACGCACGAATCTAATTAGATAACAACGGACAAATACAATTAGGTAACAACGCACGCACACGAATGTGATGATGGAACCAACTCGAATGGAGCAAGTGTATTTAAAGGTTAAATCTACAATTGATCAGTTAATTATTAAAAAGAAAAATGGCACTGAAAACAAAAGTGTTTGTTTAGTGGCAGTAAGTAAAAAGAAGCCAATTTCAGACATTATTCAATTATATTCATATGGTCAACGCCATTTTGGTGAAAACTACGTATTTTAAATAATAAAAAATAGCCACTTTTAAAAATATATTATAGATTAATGAATTGGTTGAAAAATCTAATTTCTTAAAAGTATTAATTGTTCGATCTTATTGGTTTCTATTAAAAAAAATAATGTAAATATTATTTACTATATTATCTTTTAGGATTATAAGGATATAAAGTGGCATTTTATAGGCCATATTCAATCTAACAAAGTGAAGCAACTACTAAGTATTAGCTTATTTGATTCCTAAAACCTAAAAGTTGCATTTAAATTAAATAAAATTGGATAAAAATTGGTAAATTGGATATTATAAATATACCGCAATTTTATAAGATATTAAAAGTTTATTTTATGTTTTAATATTATAAAAATAGACTATAATATTTTCTGTTATTGTTTCTTATTTTATGAATACTAAAATAAATATAAAAATTGTGCTAATTAGGTCTACAAGTATTTTAATAGTTTTATTTAAGTGGTACATAATCTCTTTATCATTGAAACTGTTGACAGCCTTAAAATTGCAGAACTGCTTGATAAACAATGTTCAGAATATAAACTCTCCATAACTGTTTTTTTACAAGTAAACACAAGTCGTGAGCCAAGTGAATTCATAAAACTATTTAAAAAACAAAAATTGACTCAATTTTATTTAGACAAAAGTGGGTTTTTGCGTGAAAATTTATTACCAGCAGTTTTTACAATATTAAATAATTATAAAAATATTAAAATAGCTGGTCTTATGACAATTGGTTCTATAGAATCCTCACACAACACAATTAACCCTGACTTCCAAACCTTAGTTGGTACATTACACTAGCTACTATATTTATTTTTGTGATATATATCTTATAGAATGTCGTAACGAATTAAAAAATAATTTTAAAGAATTTCAAACTGCAAATTCACTAGAATTAAGTATGGGAATGTCATCTGATTATGAAAATGCTGTAAAAAACACTTTATTAACTACTATATATTACTTTATAAAATCTAAAATATAGATAGAATATGGTAGTACTAATGTTCGAATTGGAAGTTTGTTGTTTGGTGATAGAAATTAAAATATTCTATATTCATCATGGATAAAGATTAGTATCTTGGTAATGAACTGTCAACATCTGTTGACCATCGATCCATCCCTCCTATAACATTTAAAATTTGAACATGTTCATAGCCTGCTTGTTTTTTTTCACTATCAAGCATATCGCGTGCAGTAACGCTACGAATTCCTCGATGGCATAACACATAGACTATAAAATAGGTATAAAAAATAAGTGTATTATATAGAAAATATAGCCTACTTTCTGTTATATCCTTATGAAGTAGGTGAGTTATTGCGTTAAAACCACATTTTATAAGTGTAGAAAGAGGTATATCTTTATGATTGGAAATAAAACACAACTTAATAAAATATGAATCTAAGTTACTTATGGCATTTTTAAAATATATCATAGAGTATTCGTGTGGCTCTCTTACATCAATTATTATGTATGATTTAATGTTTGAATCATTTGCTGTAGCTGTTACAATATTGTTGAGATCCTTAAATTTGAAGTGAAATTAATAAAAGAGCTATTGTTTTGGTGTAGATAATAAGCATACTTTAACGGAAACACTATAGCCTAGAACTGGGGAGCTGTAATCGGCTAAACATTTAGTAGGTGTAAGTTTTTCGCGATAACTTACCCTTAATGTCTCATCATTAGAACAGCTAGGACAGTTTGGAAGACGTTTTCGTGTTTCAAATATTTGAAAATTTCCATAAAGACCATCAAAAGTAAGTATTTTTGAAGATAAAGTTGCTAAAAATTACAATAAATCATTAAATTATAATAAGATAGTAAAATTTACGTACTTGGAAGATCAAGTATAACTTTTAAAACTTCAAGCCCTTGTAAACAACCCAAGGTTCCTACAACTAGACAATCATAGTAAATTTAAACTGATGGTGAAAATTAGTAAAATGATACCAGCTCCAATAACACCATCTTGATCACAACTTCTATTTATAACAGGACCTTTTGGTGGGTTAGGAAAGAAACACCGGAAACATGGGCTATTTCTATGGTTATACACTGTCAACTTATGTAATAGTAGTGTGAGTGAATTATGATTTAAAGAATATTAATGCTACCTGACCACCCCATATGAGTGCACCAGCTGATACTAATGGTAAATTTAATTTTAATGCCAACTCATTTATTAGATATCTATACCACAGAAATTTTATATCAATTTTTAACTAAAGTAATAACTATAGTTATACCTTGTTTCTATATTGTCAGTGCAATCAGCAATAACTGTAAATGATCTATAATATCATGAAACAATCATGTAATGAAACAATTTTGAATGTTATTACTTATCAAGATATTGATTAAAGTTAGATTCATTAAATCTTTCACATATTGGATTAATTTCAACATTTGGGTTCATTCTTATTGAATGATGATGAATTTAGTTTATAATAAAGTGAAAAAACCCAAATATAATCATACAATTTTAATCTTTTTGATAAAACATCAACTTTGTTAGATCCTACATCTTCAACTGTATATGCAACCTGACGTGATAAATTGCTATAATCGATGGTATCATTATCAACTATGGTTAATTTTCCTAAAATAATTAATTATATATAAGATATTCCATTGTATATAGCAATTATATTTGATGCATACCTACTCCAGCTCCTACTAGATATGTGGTTAATGGACAACCTAATCCTCCAGCTCCAAACACTGCTATGTGAGATTCTTTCAGCTTTTTCATACCTAAATAACATTTAAATAAGTGTATTTTATATAATGAAAGATAAAAAAAATTGCCAATCTACCTTCACAGCCTTGCATATCAGCAACAATAAAATGGCGTGAGTATCTTTTGTAGTCTTCATTAGAAAATGGTATAGAATACTCCATTATTCAAAAAAAATATATATAAATTCTTGATGTAAATTATACACACTTTAAACTACTCACTTAGTAGTCTTAGTGTTCGACAAATGTTAGGGTCGTTCAGAATACTCGTGCGCCGCCAGTAGAGCAGCTTAGCCATATAATACCTCCTAATGGAAAAAATATGTTTGTATAATTTTCTGTCATTATAAAATTTTATATTGACTATTAAATTAATTAATATTATAAATTAGTGATTCAATTACTAATAGATATCTATCTTTAAAATGTTGAGACATTTATTAAGAATGATAATATAAATTATACTGTTATCAATCCATACTAAAATATTTACAATAATTTATAGTAATTAATAAGGATTTATATAGTTGTGCTACAAGCACTATTTATTACATTCCTATTTTGATGTTTTATTATTTGTTAAATACAGAACTAAATTGTAAAAAAAGTGTATTATCTAAGAAAAAAAGCGC
The DNA here is from genome assembly GCA_001407235.2 of Kudoa iwatai. Classification (NCBI taxonomy): domain Eukaryota; kingdom Metazoa; phylum Cnidaria; class Myxozoa; order Multivalvulida; family Kudoidae; genus Kudoa; species Kudoa iwatai. The sequence goes on from JRUX01001398.1 coordinate 22,071, forward strand.
TTAAAAAAGGACAAAACTGATACATTTAAGTATGCATATGATGGACATACGATTTTTCATATCTATCATACAATGATAATCATACTATAATGGAGCCAATTGATAATATATAATATTTTTATCCAGTTTTAGTTACATTAAAGCAAAAACAATGTATATGATCTTAAATTAATAGTATTTTTATCAGAATGAATCTAATGTTACTGTCAAATAAAATAAATAAATTAGCATCTAAAAATATAGTGACAATCTAATGAATATATTGTTAGCAGGATGATCCATAATGCACATTACTTTTGTAGATTTCATTAAAAATTATTTTTTTCATTATATAATAAAATAAACTAAATCGATAAAAAAAATAGAGTGTCTTTGAATGCAAAAGTCTATAAGCTAAAAGATAGTCATTTAATAAGATTATATTGACTGTTGTATTCATTTTATTTTTTTTCTAATTTATTAAAATAGTTTTTACATTAAATGATAATGTGTAACATAATATACCACAGAAATCTAATTCAAATATGATATGATAAAATTGAGGTTTATCGATCAATAGATAGAATGTTCTTATTCATATATGTATCCTTTAACTATTTTTTAATATTATTATCCAGTAACAACCTATTTATACAAAAGCTTGCATTAATAAAGTTAAAAATAAAACTAGGTAAACTAAATATTATACAGTAAAATATAATATTGGTTCTGAAATCTTTATATACTAAAACAGATATATTTTTGAATTTAAGAATATAGTAGAAATGACTCACTAGCTGTCATGATTACAAAACTAGTGCCCACGTGATATCCATTATTTTCTAAGTATTCCCGAATCTTCCCGAACAATTACGCATGTAAAAATAGATGAAAATGTTCATTTATAGATTTATCTATCTGTATCTATGTAGTATGGTTAGCTTTTCATTAAAAACCTTATCAGTTATTTCTATTTTTAACATATGAGCCGTTTTATCAATAGAAAGGTTTCTTAATTAAAGATTTATTTTAATGTCTTGATAAATAAGTGTCAAACCATTTATAGAAAATATAAATTGATTCAAAACTTTATTAGAATGAAAAAAAGTAAAAATTGATAGTTTATATATTCTTTATTATTTAATTATTATTTTTTATGTTATGTTTGTTCACATAAATATAAATATGTAATAATAAAATGATTTTTATACTATTTATAAATAAAATAATAATTTAATTTTTTATTATTGAATAATATAAAATATATATTCATTAATTATAATAATAGATATTTATTTGATCAACATATTTTTATAGTTTTCAATATTATGATAACTACTTTTTAAAAGTTATTTCTATTTAAAAATGTTATTAAAATAATAATCAATTAAAATACTACTTTTAAAAACTTATACATTATCTGCTAGAATACTACTCTCTTATTTTATAGAATAACTATTAGAATTTAATAAATCACATGGTTTTTAGTATAATATTTCGACAATTTTTCTTATTATAGCGATAAAAAAAGTGCGTTACCATGACAACCATAATAAAATTATAATAAATAAATTACTAAAAATAAAAGTAACTAAGAAATACAAACATGAAAGATAATATAGATTAAATATACTTAAAAGTACTAACATATAAAATAATATTTGAATAAATTTAATGGTTAATGGTAATAATCATAAATTTATCGAATTACAACGTTAAATGTTTTTGCAATTTTATTTACAATATTATTATGAATAGTGTTTGTTTCATTGTGAGTCAAATGTTTATCCATGGATCGATAGGTAATTCTATAACACCTACTAAGTAGTTTAGTTTTAGGATGAATAAATTGGTCGATTAATGAAACCTATATAAATATTAAAAGTGATATAGATATAGATATAAGTACTTGTTCAACCAAAGTACCAGCATGCTCTCTAAAAAAATCATATAGATCATTGTGATCAAATATAGAATTGGAATTCAACCAAAATGAGATATCTCTTGTAGATGGTTTATGTTTGCTGAAATTAAAAAATTTTGTATGAATAGATTCACATTTAAATTGATTAATAAATCTTGGATCATCACTCCATAAATATCGTATATCATTTATATGAAATTTAAGCATAGCTAATCGTTCAAGTCCAATACCAAAAGCCCATCCTATTTTGTAACTTGCATCACCTAAATAATACAAAATAGATTATAATTATAAAAATCATGCATATTTATTTATTTATCTATATAATGATGTAAATGATGAATACAATTATTAAGAATATCTTGATGAAGTAGACCACAGCCTAATACTTCAGTCCATTCTAAATTATCATCTTTGTAGCGTAATTCTAATTCATATGAAGGATGAGTGAAAGGAAATGAGCTATCAACCCAACGCATTTCAATATTATCATTAGAAAATAATGTGGTAATGAGATTTTCAAGGGTTGAATGTAATGATTTAATGATATGATCTTTTTGATTGGAATCAAGAGAATTTTCAATAGATTCTATATTATTATTGGTTTTCTAAATATTATACCATATAAAATGAAATAAAAACTATAGTTTTATTAAAAAGTAATACATTCATATATATATATGAGATTTTACTTGATTTAAAGTATAGTTTACTTTGTCAAAAAGACAAACACCATCCACTTGATGAAACACAGGATAATGTGAACGATCAATTTCATCTCTACGATAAACATCCCCAAATATAATAAATTTATCAAATTTTTTTTTAATTAGTAAATTATCATGTACAGTAGTATGAGCTCGAAGCATATAATTTTTATTAATATAATAATTGTCAGATTTTTTTCTACTTGGATGATCACCTAAAATTAATGAATAACAGACAGAATAACTCCAATAAATACTTGATGTATACTTGTTATAAGAAGTTCATCAAAATTTTCATATACATTAACAACAGGAGAAAAATCTTTTCTATCAAATATATTAAAGTTTAAACTTTTAAAGTGATCTTTTATGTTATTTTTTAGTAATTTTAATGGATGATATTGTTTGTCAAGCAAATTAGCATTCATTTTTTTTAAAATTGATGGTGTCACATTGGTCCATTCATCTTTATCATAAGTTTTACCATCAATTTCAATAATTTTTTCATCAATAAGATTGCATGAGGTATTTTTAAACTTTTCTAAGCTACACATCCAACGTATATTATTATGATGGAAACATTTAGTGATAATTTTCCTACCAACAGTGACTATAACCTCTTTAGAATGTAAATAATACATCATATTGGCCTATAAATTATCACATATTAAGAATATCTTTTTTAAATAAATATTAATGTATTACTAGAAATATAATAGTGAGATTAAAGCCACCTTAGTTTAATCCACTGGTACGCATGCGTACTAGCAGGTTATTGTGATTGTTAATGGTTCTTGGTCAGTTAGATACGGCAAATATTTTTAATTTTAAATAAATGAATGAAAGAAATAATAGTAGTAAATTAGATAAACATTTAAAAGACGAAAAAAGTTAAATACTTTGTATTATATAATTTCATTGTTTGTATATGTATATAGAAATGCTGGAGTTGAATACTTTTCTTAATAAAGAAATATGGAATGCTTCTGAAACATATGCAGAAGATGAAATAACATGGCAAAATACTCATAGATTGAGAGTATTTTTAAAAACTCCATTAGAACTTGAAAAAGTATTAAATTTTTACTGTTAGTTTTTATTTTTCTAATTGATAGGTATTAATGTTGCAATTTGTTTGCTGTTTTGATAATTTTCTGTGCTTTTTAACTGTTTATCCTTTACATATGCTAAAACAAATGTTCAAAATGCTATCTAAACCTACATTGTATGTTTTAGTTGATTTATATCAATTAAAATATATTATTAATCAATTTATATCATTCAGGTTCCATATAAATATGCGTTTACGTTGTTATATTCTATATATGATACTGATTGTAAGCTGTTTATATTGTCTACAATGTGTACAAATTCCATATCTCTATCATGTAATTAAAAAACAGTCATACATGAAATTATATGTCTTATACAATATGATGGAAGTATTTTTTAGAACAATTCATAATAATTACATATAATTCTATTCTTTATAGATAACGGATAAATTGTTGTCCTCAATTGGATACGATATTATGGATTTTACATTGTTATTATCCACTCATGATTTACCAGATTCTAATTGCGTCAAATCCATATCCATGCTTTTATTCTCTTTTGTATATACATGTATTTTTAATATAGGTTTTTTGTTAATGTATATTATTATTTGTCTAACCTAGATGTTCATGTACTTGTCATGTTGATTCAACTTATTATTCTTAATGTCGCAGTATTTTCTCAAAGTAATCTTCTTTTCATTGTTGTACTATCCAATCAAGTAACATTATAAATCAAAAAATATTTGTCCAGACTATATAAAACAATAACAACATATAGTTTACTGAAGTAAAAAGTCACGTGTTTAAAAAATTTGATCAAAAAAACCTTTTAAATGTTGTAAATTATGGTAAAAATAGTTATATTTATACTAATTTTAATTGACATATTGTATTTTAAAAAAATTAGATGGAAAAGAAAGATTTTATGTTGTTATTATGTTGGCTAGTACATTTTTTATAAGTTGCTTTAATCCACGTTTCACCCTAGGTAAAAATATATATGTTTATGCTTTTATCAATATAATTAATGGAATATTTTTAAAAATTAGGAGAGATGGCTAATATTGTTGGTTATCTTGTGTGTACATTGTTGTCAGAAATATTTATCGATTGGATCAAACATTCTTTTATTACCAAATTCAATTATATTGATCCAAATGTATGATTCATATAACATATTTATATTTTATTGTATATATATAATTTATTAATAAATAAATTAATAAACTTGAAGTCTTTTTAAAATTTGAATTTAAATATTTTCTTACATAAAGACCTGATAAAAATATACTTATTTTAAAAAAATATTAAAGTAGTTTACTCATTGATAAAATTATATGCGAACTATATGAGCTTTCTTGATATTTTTAAACAGATTCTAATTTAAAAATATACTTGATTAAAACTAAAAAATGAGTTTATAATATGAATTAGCAACATATTTTTATATCGATTAATTTCCACATATATCATCTACAAATAATACTATAGGTCTACAAGAAACACCTAGAAATCTATTCTACTGCTATTATAAATCATGTAAAATTTAATGTAAGTCTTTTTTTAATAAAAATATATATTAAAATTGTTAAAATATTAGAATGGAAGTTGTATTTCAGAAAATATTGTAAGAAAAATTGGATTTAATCCATTACCGCTTGTTATTCTTGTAATGGAACAAAAATTGTTTTCTTAATTTGAATAATCATAAATAATATAAGGTTTTTCATGTATTTACCCAATTTATTCATTTAAGTCACAATTTTTCTACTATTCTACTCATTTGTAGTCTTTTTTACTGGTAATAGCTCACCTATTAGTCAATTCTAATTAATGCATTTAGTTTACTTCAAGTTAAAGGTCTAACAAGTGTCATAATACTTACATTGGCTTCACGATGGACAAACTCCAATACTTCCTCTTAAAATTTTAGCATTATTCACTTTTATGGAGTGTATATACTAAAAAAGTATTTTCTAGACTTGAATTATGTTGATAGTAATATTAATTAAATACTTTGAATTATTTCACATATGTTAGAAACTGTTTCTCTAATAAATAGGATATTTTTCGGCTGAATTTGTTGGTGTTTACAAATATAAAATTATCAAAAATATGTGCAAAGTAACAAATCCACTACTTTATCACTAATTTACATAATTGTAAAATAAGTTTTGAAAAACATATTATGATATTTATTAACTATACAGTTAGAAATGGAGTAATATATTTTATTTAGTGGTAAGAAAATTTGTTATACATTAAAGGAACGTATTAAATAGTATAATGTTTGAGTCCTTTACATATTTGAAAATGGCGCAAAAAGGATTATCAATAGACTTATTATATATGGAAACATATTAGTAGTATGTTCTACATATGGAAGCATTATTTTTTTAAAACTTAAATATACGCATTTTTAAATAATGAATCAATACCACTACCTACTTTATCTTTATTTGATTACAATTAACAATGACAATGTTACAAAAAAAAACCAGTGTCTTTCAAGTCTGGAAATATGCGTGCGTAGAGCTATTGTTCTTTTAAGGATATCTCTAAAAATTAATATTGGTCTACTTACTTATCAAATGTACGTAAGAAGGGCTATAAATAGTGTATTTACAATTAGATTTTTTCTATATTGAATAATATGGTACATATTTTTATGTAATTTTATTAAAAAATAATGATAGAGTAAAATATTAGTGTCTTTTGCATGAAAAACAGGCCACATTAAGGAAATAACAATGAAGCTTATTAAAAATTTTCTACATAAATTCCAAATATTGTTATATCATTGATTTTACAGTTAGCCATAAATATGGCTAATTCGAATAAAGCCATGGATGAGATAGACACTGAGCTGCAGAATGTCGTTTTTTTGGATCAATGGAAAGCATTGGTAAGATAAAGTCTGAAAATTCAAGGGCTTCAGTTTTTTCCCAACCATATTTCTCAACAAGAACATCATTTAGACTCCTATAGTCATATTTTTAGTTAGCTAACAAGTAGTTTTTATGTTAAAATATTAGCGTATATTTAATATAATTAGAACATAGGAAAACGATGTATCCTACTGAAATACTTATAACATTTAATTACCAAGACGCAGGATGATCAATGTGTCTTAATTCAATTTTTCTATTAAAATATTGTTTAAACTTAAATCCTTTATTAAGCGATTCAAACTCTTGATCTCCAAGAAGTTCAATCATCAACGATAAATGATCTACAGAATTTATAGATTTTGAATGGGTAATAACATAAATAGTATACCTTCTTCTCGTGAATAATTCTTACCACATTTAGGATCAAATAAATATTCTCCTGTTGCTAATTCAAATATCTACATATAAGAAAATTATAGTAAAAAAAGTAGTAATGATGATGAGAAACAACTAAATCTACTAACAGTGCATGCTAAGCTCCAAATGTCAGCAGATTGGTCGTAACCGGCATCAACAATCACTTCTGGACTTTGATACTCACATGTTTGAATATGATCGGAAAAATGTTTATTAATATAACATGCATTTCCAAAATCACAAAATTTAAATGTTCTCCTATACCACACATTGTTGTGTAATCGTCGAGTTTTTGGGGTGGATAATGATGCATTGGAAGCATGCCTATCAACTAAAATAAAAATAAATCAAATTTATTGATAAAAATATAATATTAAGGTTAATAGATTCTTTGATACATATTAATTTAGTCTATATTAGTAAAAAATAAATAATTAAAATAGTAGGTCAACTTATTATTTAGTATTTTTAAGGTAGTTAAATAATAACTATAAATTAATAGTAAAAACATATCTAAAACCAATTAAATATTAAATTAAATAAGAATAAAATATGATTAACGTAGGGGTTTATATAAAAATAGATATTGATATTTAAAAAAAAGATTATGAGTATTATTAACCGAAATTAAATAAACTATTTATTAGTATACGTTTATTATGACAAAGCTGAATATGATGTTGTTGTAGAGCAACAATTTCATGGTTATCCAAAATAAATGGTAATGTTAAAAAAGGTTGTTCATCTGTTGACTTTTTTTTTTGAAAAATTTTTTTAGATTTAACTTTTTGTTGAGATAACCATCTTTTGTACTAGATTATTTTTCAAATTGATACATTAAAAATTTTTAAATTTGTTAATATAGATATCAGTCAAATTTATGTACTTCTTTTAATATAGAAGAAGATATATTGGCAGCTAAAGTATGTGTATAGTGAATCAAAAAATATAAGAAATACTGTATCTAAGTGGAAGGTGTTGTTTAAAATGGAAATAATATGATTTTTGAGCCATCTTCATAACATCTAAATGATCTAGAGATGCAACTACATTTTCAGGTTTGATATCGGTATGAATTAGACGACAGACATCATGTATGTAGGATAGACCACGAAGCAACTAATACACATTTAATAAATCATAAAATAATTATTTTTTTGATACATGAAGCGATATTATTTTTATTAGATTTATTGGAACGATTGGGCCTTCATTCTTATGAAAATAGTCTTTAATTAATGACAATAGGTTCATCCCAGATACTTCAAATACCATACACATATCTATAGAAACAATTGATTAACATCATATTAACTACCACATTAACAAACATACGCGTTCCATTGTAGGTTGTTACTTTAAAAAAATCGTAGAACCGAATAGTATGTGGATATCCTTCATGAATTGGATCAGTTTTAGTAAGCTGCATTAACATTTAAATTAGCTCGCAGATACTGCCAAAAACATGAATAATTAGTGATAGAGTTACAATTTTCAACAAATCAATTTCGTCGTAGGCCATGTTCAAATAACTGGGTTTACTTTTGAGTATTTTTACAGCAACAAAACGCTCATCGCTATAATAATAACAAACCAATAGCAATGTTGAGACTTTGGCTAGTCAAACTATACATCATATCCCAACATAGCCAAACAGTAGAAAAATGACCCCATCCTAACTTTCTTATTGCTGTGTATCGTTTAACAAATACATATCCAAAGTCAACATACATATATCCATCTAAAATATGTATTTATATAAAGTTTAACCATCAATACATACATATGATGTTATATAACATCATGTATAAAAAATTTAGTATTGTTAGTGTATAATTAAAAAATACCTTCACCATATTCACTATCAACTTCTTGAGATGAATCATCACTACATTCATTGCTATCATCCGAAAAATCAAATGACTCCAACCACTCCGTACTAATAGGCACTGATCCATTGGATTGATCAACATCAGATACTGGAACCTTTGACAAGGAATTATTATTATAGTCCAATGATTTTGTTAGTGGATCATTTAATCTTTTTTCCATTTCTATCTAGTAAATTATAACAATAACCATTCAATACTATATGATATAGACACTATAAGTAATCATACTATTTGCCAGAAATAGCACTATCTTATATTGTTGAAAATATTTATAAAAAAGTTCCTTTTATATCGAACAAAAATCTTTATGGCTAAAAAATTATCTGACAAACAAACTGTATAACCAATCACAGAAACCGATCAATAATAATATGGATACACTAGGCAACTACTTCGTTACTGTAGACGAAGATCAACGAGGCTATTAGATTTCGTCTCATGCCTTATTGTGTTCGTAGTCTTATCACTGTATATTACGTTTAAATTAAACAAATCCATATCTAAAATGCATAAAATTATTTATAATTTGTTATATAATGTATTTTTAAATTATAATATAATTATGGAATACTTTTTATAGTTGTCATAATAAGTAGGCGCGTGTTTACGTATTCGATAAGTAACTGTGAATTCTTGAATTTTCATATTTATTATCTTTTAATTTTATTAAGATTACATATTTTATTTTAAAAATAGGTGTTAAATGACATTATTTGGGTTGATATAGACTATTACAATAGCTACTGGATTTGTGTAACGATTACCTACCTATATGGATAACTATAGTGCAACACCACAAGCTAGTGTACCTTTTTCTATTTTAAATGATAAAAATGCATAGTTTTGATTTAGAGTGTTTCTATAGCAGCGGTCACATACTATTACTAATAATATCTCAATATTTGTACAGAAATAACCATTTTTATTTATATTGAAGTCAAACTATTAACAAAATGATGAGATAAACGTATATAAAATATTATCTTTAAGAATAATTATTATTTTACATTAAGTAAAAAATTAAATAGTTTGATTGATTTTAATTAAAATATCTACTAAATTTTTTTATTTAATAATTTAATAGTATATATATATAATTACTAAAAAAATATTATCACTCTATAATATTTTATTTAAACACAATCACATACAAGACAAGTTGATGAATATTAGGATAATAGTAGTAATAATATTTCTTGATAAATTGATATTTTTATTTGAATATTATAAATCATACCTGATTATTATATTTAAATATTTTATTAAAATATTATTAAATACGTTCTAAATGGATGAACACTAACATTATAATATTAAAATATATATTATATTCATTTTTAATCAGTCTTTATATAGTATTATATACCAAATGGTTAAAGATAATTAGTAATAAAGTAAAATTTAGTTGATTTTGTAAATTATTGGTGGTATAAGGCAACATTATTAATATTTCTGGCTAGAAACAGCTGTAATAACAATTAAAAATCAATATTTAATAGTTAAATAGTTTAAAAATATATTAAATACACTATTTTATAAAAAAATATTTATTATTTACAGCTTTTTATGATCAAAATTTATCCAATAATAGTTAATCACTAGCAGGAAAATGAAATAAATATGCATAAACTTATAACAATCAATTGCCAATAAAATTTTAATCAAAGTTACTAAAATTTTATTATCCAAACACTTTGAATTTCATTTTAACTAAGTTTCTTAGATAAAATAATCTTCAAATAGTTATATAACAAAAGGCAGTATCTCTACTTTAACTAATAAATCGATTAATATTTAATCCTATTATACATAACCATATACATTCTTTAGCTTTACTTTTAAGCTAAAATATAATTCATATGTTGTATTATTATCCTATTTTAGATAGCTGTTAAAATGAAAAAATAATCTAGAATGCTGTTTTTTATTGATATTGATCACGTGATAAAATTATTATTTTTTTTGAAGCTGATTTTACAAAAGTATACGATATGCTATAAAAAGTTGAGTTTTTAACTTTATATATTTTAATTAACATAATAATAACTGATAATTCTATATTAGTAGAATAATTGTGTGTCGAGAATTGATATGTCAAGTAAATATGACATTATTACATTTTAAAAACTTTAAAAGAGAAAATTTTTTGGATGAAAAGAGCACAAATAATAATTAATGCACTAAGCATGCGTAACAAATGTCGAACGAAGCCCCCGCCAAACGATTAAAAATAAAGCAAAATGCATTAAAAAAACTATATTCAAAGCGAAAAAAACTGAAATATATAGATGAAAATGACAATAAATTAAATAATGGTAAATATTGGATGATAGATATATGTGAAGTAATAGTTTGTTTTAGCAAGTTACCAAATAGCACATTCTCAATTAAAAATTGCCAATAAATATGATTATTGGAATTTATATTTTTCACAAACAAATTGTAAATTATTCTATTAAAATATTATCAATAATTATTATATAGTAGTGAATTCTGATATGGAATTGATGGATGATATTGCTCAAAAGCTATTGGATTTTTATTCATTTTTTTATGGCAATGTAAGTGATTATAATAAAATATATTTTTGTATCGAAATATATAATGGTTTGTAAAAGGCTGAATTTCCATGTATGAAATCTAACAACAACTACCTAATTGTAGATATAAATGTTAAATTTATTAAAGAATGGAATTGTAATAATAAATAAACTATATTCTAACATTAAAAAAACATAATTCATTATTTTATCTATATAAAAAATTAATTAGATGAATGGTGGCACAAAATATTTGTTAAATATTTATATTCCATGCCATTTAATATTCTTGCTTTATTGGCTCTTACATTTCATCAAGTATAATAACATTTTTTTATTAATAAACTTATATTAATATATGATATATGTAACTTTTAATTTTTTTAAGTTTTATGAAAAAATTAATCAAGAAAAGATATTAGGCATGATTCAAGTTAGAATGGTAAATTGTAGCGTTAATCGTCGTATTTGTGATTTGAGGGCTACTAGCTATGGTGATAATATATTATTATATATTTCACATAAATTGATATCATTTTAATTTAATCTAGGAAAATTTATAACCATCAAAGCTAATGTTATCAAGGTTTATCAGTTGAAATCACTTGTAACTGAGATGGAATTTAGCTGTAAAAAGTGTCTCACAATTCAAGTATTCACCTAATAATCATTTTTATCAACAATTTAATTATATTTAGACAAAAAAATTCCCTCAATTAGTTTTCACACTACCTACCACTGTATCAATTAGATTTTTTATTTTATTACAATAATAGGAAAATATGTTATTTTTATATTAAGTGTATGGTAATATAATGGAAATGAGATATTTATAAAAAATAACCTTTTATTAATATATATTTGTATTTTTTTTTAATTTAATGTTGCTATCTTAAATATATTTTCTTTTTAAACTTATCAGATACATATTTTTATTATATTTTAATAATGAACTTTTTAGTCATTTTTATTAATACAATTTTTATGATTTTTTTAAAAAATTTAATCTTATTCTTTTTTAAATTCATTTTTATTATTTATTTAAACTAATTAATGATTTATTTTTTCTTAGAAACATAACCTTTTATATATCAAATTAATGTCAATTAATTAATGATTACGATTTTTTCCTATGATAAACTTATATTTGATGTTAAAATATATAAATATACCAATGCTGTATTAGTGTGTGTCTAAAGATTGTCACAGTAATCAATTTGAACCAATTGAGAGCAATATAAAAGCCATCGATTGGCAAGTTATTCGGTAATTGAATCGATTTCAACTTTACATTTCTTTTATACTTAAATATACAATAAAGGATTCAAGATTACCTAAATGAGCTAGAAAAAGTTCAAAATGATGAGAATAGTGAACAATCAATACAATTAAATGATTATACAGATCAAAAAACTATTCCTAAATCAATAGAATGTCATCTTTATGGTGATCTAGGTAAGATTGATTGTTAATGGAAGTTTTTGTGTTTTTAACAATTAAAATTTAGTCGATTGTTGTATTCCAGGTGATACAATCATTGTTTCTGGTATTGTGCAAGTAGATGATGGCAATCAATGTAAAAATATATAACATTTAATTTATTTTGTTAAAATAAAATAATATATTAAGTAAAAGCAGATAAACAAGCACATACATTGAGTATCCATGTGAATTCAGTTAAAAATCTTGCCTATAATAGGCAATTGAATTCTTCAATTGATTTAAAAGAAAGCAATTACAGTTCAGAATCTAAACTTGAAAAAATATTGACAAAAATTGTAACCAATCTATGGATCAATACTAAGTTTTATGAGTATATTTAAGGAATTAGATGAAGTTGAAGCTTTAAAAAATTCAAAAAATATATTTAAACGTATAATAAAGTAAAAATTTAAAAAGATATACATTTATATATATTTTAAATTCATTTTTAGTTCTCTATGTCCATCAATTTTTGGTCATGAAGTATGTATTAATTTTTAATAGATTTTTTTAATTTTATATTTAAGAATGTGAAAGCTGGAATTATATTGTCACTTGTAGGCGGTAGTAAAGTACCTTATAATAAAGTAATCAGTCATATAATAATACGCTAGAAAATCAATTTTAAAATAATAGAATCATAATAATTTGATAAGTGTTAGACCATCACCTCATGTTCTTATTGTTGGGGATCCTGGTTTAGGAAAAAGCCAAGTTATTACTATAATTTTATGTTAATATTACTGTTATATATTGTAGATGATCTTAGCTGCTATGAATATTGCATCGAAAAGTGTGTATGTTTGTGGAAATACTGCATCATCTACAGGTCTTACAGTATTTAATTTTACTTTGATATATTAACAATCATATTTTATATATTTTTAAATTGAATTTTAGTTAATAAAGTAATTTATTTAATAGTTTATTGATAGCATATATTTTTTTTAGAATAAAAGTATTAAAATTGATTTATTATATCTAGTTTAAATAGCTAAATAAAGTACTTTGATTAAATTTTTCGATAATAAGTTGAGATCTAACATTTTTTTCTTTTCAAAACTAATTATAACAAATTATTATGATTTACTAGTAACATAGTATTATATTTTTTAAATTAATAAATGTTTTTCTAACAAATAGATAATATTTACTTTGTGATGAATGCAATGTTTGTTAAAATATATAAGATTTTATTAATATTTTAACATTTTATCATCATTATTTGTCTTGTTTATATGGAATATTATTATTATTATATAAAATTGTGTCTTAATGAAAAAAAGCTTATTTATTGTACTAAATTACAATCTATTAATAGGTATTAAAATGTTAATATTAAAAAATTATAAAAAACCCATCGTAACAAATTTTTGAATGATTTACGAAGTAATATTTTATAGATTAATAATATTCTGTGCTACTTATATTTTGTATTTATATCCATTAATTCTATATTGTTATATGTAATTTTAGATTATCTTTTATCATAAATTGATTGTATATATTAATATAATTTGATATTACAAGTAAAATATTGAAATACTAATTATTTTAAAGTCTATTTTAATCATTTTTAAAACATTGAAATAATTTTTTCACTTTTCTATGAAAAATATTGGCTTTTTTAAGGCTTATATGGTAAGAGAATCTGGATCAAATGATTTTTCATTGGAAGCCGGTGCTACTGTTATTGCGGATCAAGGTTAATCTATATACCAATAGCATTATTAGCATTATTGTAACTTTTTTTGTGAATAGGTGTTTGTTTTATTGATGAATTTGATAAAATGCCTAGCCAACATGCTTCACTATTAGAAGTTATGGTATTTATAGATTTATTGACTTTAATATACGACAACAAATAGGAACAACAAAGTGTTAGTATCGCAAAATGTGGTGTTCTATGCAAGTATTATTATATCTAATCACAATGTTCAATTTTGTTACTATAATATTGTAAAATTCTAGTCTAAAAGCTAGAACTTCTATAATAGCTGCCGCCAACCCTAAAAATGGGCATTACAATCGAAACAAATCTATCACAGATAATATCAAGTGTGTTGATATGTATATGGTTTTTTATATCGTTTTTTTTACAGAATAAGCAGTGCATTACTGTCTAGATTTGATATTGTAAGTCTAACCTATGTATTTTATTCATAGAGATAATAATTTATCTATACTACCTTTTAATAGATATTTGTGTTACTTGATAAACCGTGCTCAGTATTTTCTTTTTTACTAATTTTGTATTAGTTGGTTATATATTGGAATTCTTATATTATTGTTTAGAAGCTAGATACTAAAATATCAGACCATATTCTTAATTTACATAGGTATTTTTATCAAAAACTAATTTTTTTATATGATTTTTTTAGAAAAAGAAACAGTTTGCATGGGTATCATTTAAAAAATTTAAATGAGCCTTTTTATGAGAAAAAATCCCAACTACATGAGGTATCTATTTATTAATATCAAGTATTTTAATAAAACACTTATTAGAATGATTCGAATTTACATGATGAAGCAGATAGTGTTGTTGATTCTCCCAATAAAGATGCAATTCCTCCAAGAATTTTGAAAAATGTTAAAATTTAATTAAATTATAGATTAATAAAGTTTTAATTTGATTATAGTATTTATTATATTGTAAAAGTAGCTGCTTTCCAAAATTAGATGATCAAGCTGCCAATATTTTACAAGTTAGTTTTATTTAAAAATGTAAATTTATTTGTTATATTAAAGGAACATTTTATGGAATGTCGAAAGCAATCTAATAATATTGATTGTCTACCAATTACAAGCCGCTATCTTGAGTCATTGATTCGTTTGACTGAAGCTCGTGCCAAAGTTGAATTCAAAGATATTGCTACAGCTTCTGATGCCTTAGAAGTTATTAGTCTTATGAATAAAAGGTTTCATATAAAACATTTTACTCATTTACTTACTTTAAATCTTTATTTTTACCAGTAAGCAGGATCTAGCTATTAAAGCGTTCACTGATCGAATTAAAACTACACAAAAAGCTAATGGACAATTGAGTAAAACTAAACAAATACAGTTATACATAAATAAGCTAGAAAACATGGCTAAAGTGAAACAAAATAAGCTATTTTCATATGATCAGCTTCAAGAAATCTATAAAGTAAGAATTTAAATTAAATTTGTTTATTTTAATAGTAAATTTAGCTTTTAAAGCTTTCAATTGACAATTTTGATAATTTACTACTTCAACTTAATCAACAAGGGATGATATTAAAAAAAGGCCCAAAAATGTATCAAATCGTGTAACTTGTGTAGTTTTTGATTCAAAAACATTCTTATTCTGTTTTTATATTAACTTTGACATTTCATACAACTGTTTTTTTTATTTCATTAGATTTAACTGATAAAAATTGGTTCTTTAGATAATTTAAAATTATTCTTTTTAAATAAATAGCCTATTTTGGTGTACATTTAAATTTTTTTTGGTATAATCATTTAAAATTGTTATTTAAATTGGAAATTTGATAAATATTAAAAGTAAATGATATTTAAATAAGCAGAACATTTTTTATTTTAGATAAAAAGTAAACTAGGTTCACTAACAAACATAAATCATATTCAACACAGTGAATACGGTATGACTAGATGAAATTTAATGAAAAATATTCTTTTTTTTCTGTAGATTATATAAGGAATGAATAATTTATGTTTTTATTATTGAGGATTTTTTTCTTGTGATAAAGATGTGAATAAAGGATATTAATTGTAGCTATTATATTTGTGGCCTTATTTTTAAAACTTTTATATATTATTTAATTCTTATATTTATTATCATCAGCTAAAATATTATTTGAGAATATTAATACTACCTTTAAATTAATTATATTAATCAAAAAAAAAGTAAAAATCAAATTTTGAATAATAAAGAGATAATTTAAATATTTTAAACATAGATGAATTTTATAGATAAAAAACTGAATTATTTTATATTAATATGAACATAATATTTTTACAAAGTAATATTTTATATAAAGTTAGAGTTATTCCCGGCAAAGTCGATCATAATCGATGTCATGCGCAATATAGTAATTACAGTATGATTCAACGGTTGTTTGGAATGTTGTTATCTTCAAAAGTTTCCCTTTGTGACAATCTTATAAAAAATTTCAATTCGTGTATAGCTAATAAACGGTTTTTAAGTGAGAATGTAGTTTATGAAAAACCATTTACAATGAGCTCACTTTCACCACTACCTGGTTCTAGAAAAAGAGTAACTACTAATATTAATATGATAAAATTATTTATTTGATTGAATTTTTTTGATTTTTAAATAAAATTAAGAAAAAAAGAAAGGGTAGAGGTGAAAGTTCTCAATTAGGTAGACAATGTGGGCGTGGTACACGAGCACTACATTCAAAACGAACACACATTTCTCCAGAATATGAAGGTGGCCGCTTACCATTTTATTTTTTCTTTCGAAACTTTCCTAAATTAAAAAGGTATCTATTATTGTTATTATATTGATGTTATTTTTATGGCTTTATGTAACCTAACAATAATTAGATATGAAGGAGAAGATTTTGTTCATATTAATATTGGTACTATTTTACTTTATATAAAAGAAGGATATCTTGATCCAAACAAACCAATTACAATGTTTGAATTTATTGATAAAAGATTAGTAAGAGAGCCCAAAGATGGTATAAAAATCTTAGGCAGAGTAATATATACAATTTTTTATATTTAATGTTTAAAAATATTAAAAATTTCACTAAAATGTATTTTTCATTTTTTCAACTAAGGGATATGACCTAATCAACATAAAATTACACATAGAAGCTACAAAAGCTAGTAAAGAAGCTATTCAATGTATTGAACGCAATGGAGGTACTTTTAAGGCTGTATATGTTGAACCTGAAATACTCAAGTGTTGGGCTGATTACAAACATGTTGAAAATAAAATAGAATGTGCATATGACCTTGTTACAAAAATACCTTGTATTTGGCTTTCATTTTATTATATTTAATCACACGTTAAGAATGGCATTATTATTTTTATTATATTAAGATAAAATCAATGCTGATACTCGTAGACGCATGATTAATTTACAAAAATTAACAGGAACCATTCTGCCTAATAGTATTCCACCCTCAGATAAACTCTATTACTATTTTAATAGCAGTAGAAATGGTTTTCTATCAAAGAAGATTATTTCCCAAAATACACAATTACTCGAATAAATTTTCTCAAAAGCATTATATCTTATTAAATAGGTTTATAATATAATAATTTTGAAATATTTTATTATTTTTTTTACCATCTTTTATTGTTTTTTTTTCAATACAATTTTGATGTTGTACTTTGTTTCCAGATCACGTGATCACAACATGGCATTTAATGGTAGTAGTTGGAAACCAATGTATGATAATATTAAGAGAATGAGAGCGTATATATCTGCTCCAGTAGATACCAAAGGATGCCATAAATGTGCAGATGAAGATAGCTCTCCAAAAGTATGAATAGATATTACTTTATAATTTTTTTTATTCAAAAAAAAAATATTATTTGAAAAGATAATTTATTGATCTTTTTCAATTAAAAAGATTAAAAGGTACCAAAATTTAATTTCACTTTTACTTTCAAGCCAAACTAAAGATGATATAACATACGCGGCTATGAGCCGTTTAAAGGATTTTGGATTAGAACCTAATAACATTATAAAAACTGACAAAAAAGTTATAGAACAATTAATATATCCTGTAGGATTTTACAAGGTAATATTTTAATACAATTTTAATGTATCATAATTATAAATACATTTGTATATGCATAGAAAAAAGCAGAAAGTCTCATAAAAGTTAGTCGTATATTACTAGAGACATATGATGGTGATATTCCAAGAAATGTGGATGAACTTATGAAATTACCTGGAATTGGACAAAAGATGGCCTATATCTGTATGAATGTTGCTTGGGGTGAAGTTGTTGGTATTGGTGTTGATACTCATGTGCATAGAATATCACAAAGATTAGGTTGGATTGAAAAAACTAAAGATCCCAATCAAACTCGTCTACAATTGGAAAAAATAATACCAAAGTAATCTAATTTAAAATCTATTTTTATATGGATAGATATATTATTTAGACAATTATGGAGTGAAATCAATCCACTTTTAGTAGGATTCGGTCAACAAATATGCCTCCCAACAAATCCTCATTGTGATAAATGTCTTAACAATGAAATATGTCCAAAATTATTCATTTCAAAGAAAAATTCTGTAGTTCGTAAAAGAAAATCTATTAAAAATAATGTTTGAATAAATTGTATATTTCTTTTATTTTTTCTGTTTACAAAATAACTAATAGACTTTTTTTTTGATATTAAACTGGTTAGTTTACAATTGTAATTTTTTTGTTTGTAAAAAATAAGAAATGGTTACAAAAAAAGTTAGATTTTATTATTCATTAACCACACAACTGTAACGTAATGTAGTTTAGATCACATGATCATAATTAAAGTGGCGCTGTCACCAATTGGCGTCTTATTGTTGTATATAACAAGAGTGTGCACTAAAACTAATTTCTTATGGCTCGTGGACTAACAAAAAAGATGGCTCATAGTACAATAGACACAATTTCCAAGAATATTAGAGATCCACCTAAAAATTGGACAATTATTTATGACAACATAAAGCAAATGAGAAAAGATATTGTTGCCGATGTAGATACTATAGGTCCATGTAAAACAGCAGATAAAAATATTTCTCCAAAGGTAGATTGAAATATATATTTTGTTGTATCTAAATAAGTGCATTATAATTTAATTGCGAGTTGAATGAAAGTTATTTTTAACATTTTATAGCTGTCTCGTTATCAAATCCTAATAGCTTTAATGTTGTCGAGCCAAACGAGAGATCCAGTTACATTTGCAGCTGTAGCACGTTTAAAGGAATATGGTCTTACACCTGAAAATATTCAATCAATGGATAATACAGAGATTGAAAAAATTATTTATCCAGTAGCTTTTTATAAGGTAGATCAATGTATGTGCATTATTTTTATCTTTCTATATTAAAACTGATATTAAATACAGAGAAAAGCTATATTTATAAAAAAAGCCACATCTATATTAATAAGTGATTATGATGGAGATATACCTTGTGATTTGGATAAACTTATGTCATTACCTGGTGTAGGACAAAAAATGGCACATATATGTATGTATGAAGCTTGGAATAAGGTTACTGGAATTGGCGTTGATACACACGTACATAAAGTAGCCAGGCGATTAGGTTGGACAACTAATTCTACTGATCCAGATAAAACTAGAATTCAGTTAGAATCATGGATGCCAAGGTATTAATAACATTTTACCAGTATTATACATGTATTATATATTGTTTCATTATAACAATAAAGAGAATTATGGGGGGAAATTTTTGAACTTTTTGCAGGATTTGGTCAACAAATATGTTTGTCAGTCAATCCTTTATGCTCTAGCTGCTTAAACAATAAATTATGTCCAAAAGTTTCTGTCAAAAAGCACAAATAATAATCTGATACTTTTAAAAAAATTGAATTGTTATATTTTTTTTTATTTCTCTGCTAATTTTTGTTACACACCGAATGAACACGTTATCATAGAGTGGAAAATGAAAATTTATATTTAAATGATATTTTTGAGTGTTTATTACGATTAACTAGGACAATCTAAGATAACTTTTCTTAACAGTATCGATCGATATTGTCATCAATTTGGTTTTATAAAAAACAAACATTTTTGATCACCAAACAAAAAACTAAATCATAACACTTGTGTGCATTGAAATAGTCAATTAAATCTAACTAAATAAGTCTATACTAATGAAAAACAGTTACTATATATTAAATTATAGATAGTCTTTAACACGAGGTTAATTTCTTATATGTATCATTGATTAAAAAAATACTACATATACTCAATTTTTAAAAAAAAAGAGGGTAATATCATCATTTTTTGAGTTATTTTAAGTAATCTGCAAACCTTTTATAACAGGTATTTTAAATTATCTAGAAAAAAAATAGTAATTAGAACTCTATAATGTATCAGCTCATAACAGAACGATAGACATACTATTACTCTTAGTTGCACAAACATAATAAGCATAGAATGTGTAATATATAATGTTAAGAAATCTAGATTAATAGGAGAATTATGTTGAGATAAAATTTGCTGTAATGTGAAAAAGCTTTGAATGATGTAACTTGTTGTTCGACATAAGTTGGCAAATCAGTTTTTTTATTCAAAATCATATTGAATTATTAGATTAAGTAAAAATATTAAAATTCATATAAAATTAGAATCATAAGTAAGAAAAGGGTGTCGGTAAAAACCGGGATACAATCGTTTGAAAATAATACTCAGGGATTTTCAACAAGAAACTTCTATCTAGGAATTAACATGGTTTTTATATAAAAAGGATTAATTTAGTACACAATCCAATAACAACTAGTATATAATTTGATAGTAGAAAATATATTCTTATAATTTAGATGAGAATATTTATAGAATAGTATTCAAACAATTAAATATGGATGATAGGGCAATTAATTTATATTTGATTACATTCTATGATTTTTAACGAACATTAGCGTAAATTGAATCACAACGTCAATTTTCTTTTTCTTTGATATTTGATAGATTAATTGTTTGTAATAATGAATAATTATAACTATTTTGATACACTAGAAGTTGGTAATGTACGTGTTTGTTGATGGAATGCTGTTGGGGTATTAGTGATCAGCTAATTGCTTAATCCTATAATTAAAAATTGAAGCACAAATTAACCAAGTAGTTAATTTTTATTAAAAATATTAGATTTTGATAGCATAATTTGTGTTTATTATTTTAAAAATAAATGATTAGTTTTTAAATAGAAATAACTCTGTGATTGTGGTGACACAATTATCATTTGAAACGATTACGTGACCAAGCAATTAAATATCTTTTTTTATAGGATGACAAGGAGGATACTGGTTCCAGTTGATGGATCGGAATATTGTTCAAAATGTTTTCAAAGTGATATAAATTTTTAAAATTAATAATACTATTAATAGTAGTTGGTTTAAAATAAATATTTGTTATAGAATTTCTAGACAATTACTATCAACAAGGAGACTACATTATTATTTCACATTTCTATGAGCCTCCAAGCCTTCCAGCTGTTACTTTAAAAAGTAAGAATAGATTTTTTAGTGTTAATTTATATGATACCATATAACATAACATTGTAACATAATGGTATAGGTCCAATGAGTATACCATGGGAAGAATGGGGTGAAATTATGAAATCAACCACTGATAGAGTAATGAAAATTCTATCTAAGGAAGAGGAGAAAATTTTATTTAGACAAGTAGATCAAATATGTGAAATAATTAGATTGAGTATTTATACTAGATAGAAGGGCATACATATAGTCATGTTGGCGAGGCTGGACCAGGTATTATAAACTATTGTAAGACTCAAGATGTTGATATTGTGGTTATGGCTGCAAAGCAACATTCATCACTTTCTAGATTGGTTTTAGGAAGTACTACAGACTATGTGATTCATCATTCTCCAGTACCAGTAATGGTATTTCCTTGCAATACATAGTCTATTATTAATATGATCAATATTCAACTTATCTACATTGTTTTAATATGCTATAATTTGATGTATCTTGTTTGGAATAATTAGTAAATATTATTTTTAATCATTTCAAGTAACTAAGATCAATACAAAATCAATAATAGTGTGACATTTGTTAGTAGGAGTTATTTTTTTTTAAAATGGCGGCCTTTTAAATATCTCTTCTAATTCAATACCATTTGTAGCTGGTTCTTCATTACTTGTTGTTCCACTTCTTTTTACCTAGTATTTTAAATAAATTGCGTCTATGGATCACTTATTGAATGATACAATATTTTCTACATTATTGTTTACTGTTTTTTTTATTGAATTATTTTGAGAGGATTCATTATAATACTAATAATTATCGATTATTAATATGGAAAATGTAAATAAGAAAACTATATACATTTTCACATGTGTAATCTATAATAGAATCATCTGAATATTCAATTTCTTTAACACCAATTCGTGGTTTCTGCATAAATTTCCCTTCTGGCAGTAGATCATGGAACAATTGGTTTTCACTCTACATTACATAAACTTACTTTAAATGAATTAGTAGATAGTATAAGTGCACTATGTTTTTAAAACGACTTATATAGATAGTTTCATATAATATTTTTAAATTTTTTAAAGGTGCCTAGCTTTTTACTTATTTATGTTTTGTTGCCTAGGCAATGACAAAGAAAATTCAAAAGTAAAATGTTGTAATCATTTATTTAATATAATTTATAGATAATATTACTTAAAAAGAATAAATATTAAAATATTATATAAGAGATGGCGTCTACTACATTTTTTAGTATTTTGTGACTATATAAATTGGAAAATATTAAATAAGGCACTGTGATATATTTATTCGGCTAAAAAAATACTTACTACAGTTGTTTGTTTGCCATGGAGATGCTGTAAGTGATTTTTATAGTGACGTGTATTTTTTGAACTTTAAATATTCATCAATTTATGTAAAAATATAAAGAGAATTGTCATGGAATGAATATAAAATACCTTTCAGTTGGATTTGCTATAGTTTCTGTGTTTTCTGAGGGGGTTGTTGATCCATACTCTTAAAGTATATCAAAAGATTTTAATAAATGTATACTATTAATTATCAACCTTCATGTTCATGCAATGAAGATGTTAATTTTGAGTGTCTATTCTAAATTAATATATTATTAACAATAAAAAAATACAACATATCAGTATGTAAAACAATTGAGTAGATATAAAATGGTTACAATGGTAAAAATGAAGCATTTGCTATATTTAATAGTTAGTTTTTTATAAATAATGCTAAAATATTTATAAAATTAGAGTTAATTAATATATTTATTTAAATGATAGATCCATATCAGTATGATATCGATAAAATAGAAAGAATTATTACTATTAGTAGTATTTAAGTAATGTATTATTAGATTTTTATTAATGTAGAGACAATCTAAATGCATGATATAGCTAGTTAATTTGATGAAGTAAATTTAGTTAAAAATATAGATAATTTGTAATTATTTTTTTAATATACATTTTTTACACTATCTGATGCTGAATAATCAAAAGTTTGTGATGAATTCAGAGTTTCTTTTAAGCGAAACATGCGCACACCTTTTTTACGGAATCTAAATGATTATTCTTATTTTAATAGTAGACTATAATCTACCTAGATGGGCTTTTATTGTGAAAATTTTGATTGAATTGAATTTTATCATCACTATGATCTATTGTATGTTCTCTATATGGGTTGAATTTATGAAAATAATGAAATAGAGAAAACAATGCCTGGTTTTTTGATTGTCATATGATTCATCATATCTATTAGTAGAACTGTATGAAAATGCACTCTCTGAGCTATTTTTGTATGTATTTTTTGAATTTTCATCCATTATAATATACAATATATTATATGGTTTTAGTATGGAGAAAAATAAACAAGTAATCAATTGGGAAAGGGCGTTACAATAGACTTAAAATTCTCTATTGTGCTAGTAGAGAATTTTCATCTAATTAATTAAAGGAGTTCGGGGTATTACGTCATTCATACACTCATATTAATGTATTATCATAAAACAAGAATGCTTATTTTGATTATTTTAATTTAACTTTTTACTACTATGAATAATTATTTACATTTTATTGATCTAATTTTTGTACAATAAAAACTGATAACAAATTTAAAATTTCAACCAATTTACATTTCTTTAAAAGTATAATATGATAGAGTATTATTTATTTTTAAAAACAATTATTTACTTTATGTTAAAGAAGCCATTATCATTATATTATCTTATTAAATAAATTGTACTAATTCTTTTAATGGACATTGCTATGTGTGCTAACACATGTTAAATGTAATAATCTTTTGCCTTAAATATGTTATATATAATTTAATTTTTAGGATTACAATAAAAATTACTTGTAAAATAATTATACAATAACTAGAAGTTATTGTATTATATCACATAGTAAGCATAGACTAGAGGGTAAAGCTGTCGATTTTTGACAACATTAACGTATTATGAATAAGAATATTATATTTAGGTATATTCTGTTCATTTTAGAATAGTATGATGAATATAGTCATTCATTAAGATATAGAGATGGTTTAAAATTGTTTCATATATATCTGTTATATTGTATATAATCAAAGTAAGTTAAAATAGATTAATTTTGTGAAAAAAATATTGATTTATTTTACTTGATTATAAATAAACTATGAATATTTTAGCAAATTATTGGTATAAAATTTGTTGTTATCTCATCAATATAAATATCTAAATAAGCATTATAACCTTAACATTAGTTATAAATAATAGTTTAGTTTAATTTATATCTTTTGACTGATCAAAATTCTAATTATCATGCTAAATTCATATACATTTAATTTATTTTAAATCTATAACGACTTTAACAATATGTTATCAACAAGATACTGTATCTTATTTGATATTTTTCAATTATAAAATTGTATAAAACATTTGAGATGAATCTTTTAGTAAGTAACACAACATAACGGTATTTAATTTCCGGAAAATTATTTGGCATGTGTGTTGTATAAGAAAGAATTAGGAGATAGATTATGAGGATTGTGTTAATGTAGGAAGTGTCATTGCACATTGTTTTTAACTTGAGACTAGTAAAGAAACATTCTATAATTAATATAAATAGTGAACTTGATTGGATTGTCTTTTATTGGTATTTATTTATATTTTTATAGAATAAAAAGGTGAATAGGTTGATAATTAAATTTTTGTTTGTTATAACTTGGTTATTGTGTGTATCGGTTTAAAACTGATTTCTCTAATGAAAAAATTGTGTTTTTACGATAAATTATTATTCAAAATGTATCTTTTAAAGATATAGAAAGTTGTTTTCATACAAAAGACCAGGATGCCATATGCTAAACATAATCAGGGCTCAATCTATTTTTGTAATACATTGAACATTGGTTGGGTGTACGAATCTATCTATTTGTAATAACGATATCCTTTGCTAACATATGCTATCATTATTTACGCATGAAAATAAACTTTTTTAAGTATTTTTATTACAGTTGAATTTAGCTATAGATACCAACAACAATCGATAAATATACTACTTATTTCATTGGCTAAGAGAACCAAGTGTTTGAGGAAGAAAATTACATGTGGGATAGGTAATACATATTAGGAAAAACAACAGTATTTAATATAAAATCTATTAAAAGAGTAATGAACATTTCAATGATAATCTCTAAATGATAAAGAGGCAGCATTTAATCTCTATTTGGTATGAGAATCGATCATAAATCATTCACATAATGAATAAAATTCAATTTATTATTATTTTTTATTAAAAGATGATATAGAGAAATGGTTTTATAATAATCTTATTAGTAGCTAGATTTAATAAATTAATCAAAAGTATAAACATTTAAATAAAAGGTATATATAGTAAAAATAATGGTTACAACATCTACATATAAAACTTGTATTAGTGGCTACTACTATCGGGTTTTTTTCTTCTATCAACTAAAGGACTAGATTTCATTAGATGTCTTCTTGAACTACTATCCATATTAGATTGTTGATCACTATTTGATGAGTCATATTCATCAATATAATCCATTTTATCAGTAGATGGTTTAGATACATTGATATTTTTACTCTAAAAATTGTGTAATCATATTTCATATCATACAATCATTTAAAGCTATTAGTATATACAAAACTATGTCTCCTAGCATTTGAACGAGATAATGGTGATATTTTATCTCTTTCACCTAATATATATATATATATATATAAATAGATTAAGACATACTCGAGTCTTCTTCACTAATATCGACTCTTCTAGAATGATTAAGTTTATTGATAGGTCTTTGCTCTTTCTTTTTTTGTGCATGATTAATTAGTTTGTTCATTTTGTTTTCTATTGTATTAAAATAACTAAAATAATAATAAAAAAATACATACTTCGATGCTCATGAATGTTAAGACTTGCAAACATGATGGAATTATCTAGAGATCAAATATTATGACGAATATAACACATAAATCATTAGTCCATTAATAGATATACAGTCATTTTCAGTTGTATTATCAACACTAGTTGATATTTTCCCCTAAATATAAACGCATCATTACAACATACTAATATATAGTGGTAGTGTTACTTACTTTAAGTGGTTCACTTTTGCGAGGGATTTGATTGATAGGTGTGGTTGCTGCAGATGAAGACTAAATATTTTTATAATTAATACAATATGGATACTATTTCTACATTATGTATTATTACAGAACTTTTTTCACTCAAATTTTCCATAAAATTATCTAATGTACGAACAGTACGTGCAGGTTGATGCTGAATATAGCCAAAAAATAATACTAATTATAATTGTTTATATTGAAATACTTTGTTCATTTGATAGGATGTATAATTTTTTTCACTATTCTCATAAAAATTATCTGTTGTTAATCGGACATCCGTCTACATATTTCAGTTACAACTTTATCCAACAATGCGCATTAAAAAAATAACTTGTTTTTGGGCTTTATTATAACCTTTAGAAGTGGTATTTTTTTCCAAATTCTAATATTTATTAATAAATAATTAATTTGAATGCATAAAAATACTTCAAAAAGCATTCTATTAGCTTGTACAGAGCTTATTTTCTAGTAAAAATAATAAATGATATTAATTAAAAGCTTATTTTTTTACATCATTGCCAGATTTATCATGACTATCTTTTGATGTATACTTTATTTGAAAATCTGATTAAAAAATGTCAAATCTAAGTTATATACTTTATATGGAGTGATTTCTGATGGAGTACTTCTATCATTTGATTGTGTTGTCATAGTAGAAAGTACAAGTTGTGGTTTCTATTATAATTAAATATCTTAATAAATTTGATTAAATTATCACATTGTTATTTATTCTAGAAGTATATGGACTATGTGGACTACTAATACGAGGTTCAGCCTATATGGAAATTGGATTTTTTAGTACTAATAAACACAATATATAAAGTTGATTAAATACTTCCCATGATTTTTTGTCGTTTGATAAGTTTTTAAATTTGCTAATGGGTTCAGATTTGCGTCCTTTATTCTATAATTTAAAATATAGCTACATAAATATATACAAAATATATGTGTATTCATTAAAATATCTATATAGAAACATAACTTTGATTTTCTTTATAGTTTAATAGTATATATACATTTATTATATAAAATTATACTTCTTTGATTGGATTATGTTTTAAATGTATAATGAATTATGGTGACATAGTTAAATATTAGAATAAATTAGTTTAATATCATTCTCCATAAAAAAATTAAAATTATTTTTAAGTATGAAATAATATTAATAAAGGTTTTACAATTGGATGAGGCTCTAATTTTGATGAAATAGGTGGATTTTGTGGAGTAATTTTAGATGAAGGACTAACAGTAGCAACTTTGATAGCATATTCGCTATTATTCATCTTAATAAAAAATAATAATATTTAAGATTGATGTAAGAAAATAGTAATACTTTATTAAGGAATTGTTTTGAAGGTGGTTTTTTTCCTCTAGGAGGTCTAGGTCTTAGATTGGGTGTATCCTAGGTATGTTAGTTGATTCAATAGAATATTTATATTGATTATTTTATAAAAAAATACACTAGATTGATAAATAATTTCATATTCAGAATCATTTTCTTTATTGTTATTATTACTAATAGGACACTAAATAAACCATTAAAAGTTATTTTAATAATGTATAACAAACAATAACATGATTTTATGATAATGTTAATATAGAAATAAGATAATAATACATTTGATGTATCTTTTTTTACAATATTTATAGGTTTGTTAGTGGTAGATTGTTTCTCAGGGGATCTAGAAGACTCGGCACCTGAAAATTTAACACTATCACCAATAGTTTTCATCTATACATATGTATTTAAAAAATTAATTCAAATTTTTAAAATATTATTTTGAAATATGAATAATTAAAGTTGTTATTTCATAGGAAAATATTGATTATACTTGTTCAAGAAACTGTTTGGATGGTGGTTTCTTGCCTTGAGGGCGTGACCCATCTTTCAAAACATCCTAAATATAAATCAAAATTTAGTGAGTAAATGTCTTGTAAAATACACCCCAACAAATGTATGTTTCTCAAGCTACTATTTAATAGTGTAATCGAATAAATATATTTAAAAATAAACCATTCAAACAAAATATTACATTAAAAAAATAGAATAAACCATTAAATTTACAAGTAGCTTGGAACCATTTTTAATTACCATTGGGGTTTTGTATAAAATTAAAACTTTGGAATTATTATCTTGCATAAACAACCAAATATAACGTTTCTATGTATAATAGTAACACTATAGTTTTGTAAGTGTGTATAAAATATAAAAATTCAATATACGCATATGCACGATTGCAGATTAACAATCACTAAAGCTACTTAACAATTTTTTTCACTGTATTATAATAGCTATTACGCCTTCAATTACCACGACTACAGATCCACGCATATGCATGTATTCAACAAACAATATATCATATAAATAACTCAAAAAATATAAATAGTATCCAATCATTTAATAAATAAAATGATTATATATATTATTTTGAAATCATATCACACATTAATGCCATAATAAAACTTTATCGAACATATGTTACTGTGCATAGAATAATGAATGGAATATTATAGCAGCTGCAGATAATCCTATACAAAAGTAAGATTAACATGATAAAATGTTTACTTTGTACAAATAGGATATATATAATTAAGATATCATATATGTTACATTAAAAATAAATACCTAAAGCTTTAAGTAATTGAATAGGTAAGTTTCCATAGATAAATAAAGGTAGTGTTGAACCCGCCAAAATCCAATATTTGTCTTGTTGTTCATTGATATCAACTATAATACGATGTAAAACCATATGATAAGATTATTTTTAAAACGCCTAATATTATCACTATACCAGGTGATATTAAAAAATTAAAATAATATCAATATTTCATTATTAAAATAAATATTATTTCTAATATTAATTTAATTTATAATATACATCAATTATAAATATTTTCATATTTAAACTATTAGAATAATTATATTACAACCAATAGTAAGCGTTATTTTTTATCAGCTTAATTATCATCTAATGCTTATTTATATGAATATATAGATAAGATACTTGCATAATAGCCAGCTATAACACTTGCAGCACCAAGAGCTAGATATGGATTCACAATTCTAATAATAAATTAATAACAACAATAAAACCATCATACAGACACAATATATTACAGTGAATATAGTGAGATACCAGTAGTAATAACAAAATAGTTATTTCTAAAGCGTATAATATTTTTGGTAAATCTAGTTACAGCTTCAACTGATGATGAAGGTGGTGAGAATACTTTATAATTTGCAAAATGTCTCCATGAACAATCATTTTTTACAAATAATTTAGCTGTATCAATTTTTTTTGTAATTTCAGTAGTATCAACTTTACGAAGATTCTCAGCATATCTTTTTATGGTAATACTCGACCAAAAGTTATTTCGGTGATTACTACTACTTGTGCTAGATGCAGTAGTTGCACTGGAGGTAACATTACAGTCGCTGATACTTGAGGCTATTGGTTGTTTTTTTTCCATTATAAATTATTATGTTTTATCTAAAAAGAAATTAATTTATCAATTACTCATTCTTATAGTTTCATTGCAATAATACCTACATAGAATTCATATAATTTAATTACAAAACTATCTATTACCTGGTAAGATTTGATATAAATAGATGACCAAATAATCCTTATAAACTTTATAAATCGTTCTAATAAATACTTGTTAATCTATTTATATATGCTATCACTGTGTTAATTTAATAGTTACGAATGAAACATTCAATTACTAATCTCAAGCAAATCACTTACTTATAAACAGCGCGCATGCGCAAAGAGAGTCAACCTATACCATAAACAACAATATGATACAAAATAATACAATAAATTAAAATATTAACAATTATAAAGAATCCTAAATGAAATTGAATTATATTTATTTAATGATAAAATAGTTATCATCAATTTTTTTCAATTTTCCAATGTATTGTAAAGTAGAAATGATATCACTATCAGCAATTGCAAGTTCTTTAGACATTTCTATATAAATAATCAAATGTATTAAAGATAATTATATAGAATATTTAGTTTAATATGGATATGGTAATTGTGCGCTGACAGAAAGAATACTAATAATTAGAGTATTATTACACTAAAATATTCATAAAAATAAATGTATAGATTATTTTAAACTAAAAATTCTCCAAAAATAACCTATTATTAGTATTATCGC
This sequence comes from Kudoa iwatai, assembly GCA_001407235.2. Taxonomy (NCBI): domain Eukaryota; kingdom Metazoa; phylum Cnidaria; class Myxozoa; order Multivalvulida; family Kudoidae; genus Kudoa; species Kudoa iwatai. The sequence continues at coordinate 53,457 of JRUX01001398.1, forward strand.
ATAGTAATAATAAAAAAAAAACGAAAGAAAACATAGATTTAATAATAAATCATAAAATTTACTTTTTATAGAAATTTTAGAACTTTCTTTATAACTATCAAGATATTTGTTGATAGATTTTAACCAATAGCTACGAAAAGCAATCAAACCAGTAGTAGAAAGTGGCCTTTCAGGTGATCCAATAATACCCCTTGATTTGGCAATTTGATAACTATAATCTATGAGATAGGTACCATGTCCTTGCTTCATATATGGAGGTAAAATAAATAAACATGACATTGTATGATCTATATTGGGATCTGTATCACGAGAAAAATATCCAACCAACTCTTCATCAATATCATATATGGTTATAGATGTAACTTTTTTAGTCATTACATAAAATGTGAAATGCTCTACTTCATGATAGGCTACTTTTCCACTGATAAAAAACATAGCAATTAAACAAAGATTTCTACAATAGCCTGCTGCACCAGATCCTCCATCTATTTGATAGATTGTTCGATCACCCTCTTGTTTTACAATCTTTCCAGGTGGTCTTACAATTGGACACTTATCATAATGACGCTCATATTTTGATCCTGGTCTCAAACCAATTAAACATTTATAACAAATATGGATACCACCATGATGTGATATAAGTTCTTGTGGATAGAATGATTCATACCATGTGTCAAAATGATATCTAAAATAAGCATTTATTTAGTACATTAAGATGTTATAAAATAAACAAACACATGGTTTATTTTTTTAATTTAGTATAGGACCATTCACAGAATACAAGTTAAAAAAACTTATCATCATTTATACAACGTAATGTTAATCATAATGTGTATGAATATGATAAATAGAAAAATAATGACTGATATATAATATCATACCTTCCAATTTCAATATACTGTATTGTTCGACGAATAGAATGAGATTCATTATTTGGATAGGTTGTACCATTATTACTATTAAAATTATCTTCTGTTGATTGTGTTAAATTAGTATAATTTGAAAATGTAATATTTTTATGCTGTTTAATCTTATCTTTTTTGGTGAGGAATAAGGTTTGGTTTATTTTTGAATGATTTATGATTTCTTCAATTTTTGTCATTTTAACTGCTTTCAAAAATATTAAATCTAAATCATCAGATTCTACTGTTTGATTTCGTTTTTTTAAAGTTTTTGATCTCAAAGGTGGTAAGTCTTGGTTAATATCTAATTTTTTTGATGAAGATATATCACATATTGATGGTGCTATTGTATTATTTTTCTCAATATTGTCAGAATAGTTAGGATTTGTTAGTAAAAATATTTTTGACATTATTCTATTGGTAAAATGTTTAAAAACACTACCATAATATTTTGGGATATTAGAAACAATTGAATCTTTTCCTGATGATAATATTGAAATACTACCCATTATTTGATTATTACTATCATATTTATCAATTGTCATCTTTTTTTCACATTCTTTATATGATTTTGAAAAAAAATCTTCAATTCTAAATATAATATTAATTATATTTCATAGTTAATACTTTCTTTTAATAAGATTATAGAAAAAAACTAAAATACACAAATATCAAGAGCTAACTTTCATTACAATGTAAACTATATCATATCAATAGTTGATTACCTTACTTTCATATTTGATGGTAGTATAATTTTATTTTCAACGTTTCTTTTTATAAAAAGTATATCCAACATATTTTTACACCTGCCTATATTCTAATCAATTAGATGATGATAATATCAAGATTATGGTTGGCTTGAATTATATTTTTAAATTTCAAACAAAATAAAAAAATTTTGTATAATGTTTCAAGAAACTGGTAATATCAATCTTTTAATATATGAAGATTCAAGTACGTTACCGAATATGTCACAGAATCATGCGCATAGATTGGGCTAACCGGCCTAACTATCATCGTGTGTACACGATAATCAGATGGCGCGCACACTTCTATCTAATTACTTAGTCGATCATAACTATTTTTCCAATAAAACTACTAATTCTATTTTTGATAACTTTATAGATATAAATTTAAAATTAATTTAACGTTTAAAGCTATCCTCATAAGAACAGTTTAACCTATCTAGAATCCATGTAAAATTTTTTTCAAGTAATTAAAATAAAATAATCTTTTTTCTCATTAAAAAATTGTTAAAATAATCTTAATGGTTAACATTTATAATACTAATATATCCATTAAACAATTCAATCCAATTAATATTGTTGCTACATATACATATATAGCATTCAAAACATAATTTTTGTTTTAAAGATACTAAATATATTTTATTTGAAATAGTAACAACTGTATGTAACAAAATACTCGTATTACATCGGATATCTACGATAATGTTCTCGGTCCCTCCCCGATTCTTTATCAGAATCCTTTTACTACTATATTTTTTCTTATTAACACTTCATTGTAAAATAGATGGTAATTATTTGAATAATAATATGTAATTTTTTCAGTGTATGGTTTAGAATGTTGTTTCTTTTTGAATATGAGTATATTTACAGTAAAAATACAATTCTACTCGATACTTCCTACACTCAACATTATTTACAAAAAATATTTAAAATGATTACTAAAATCATTGTGAATAAAGTTGATGGTATAATATATAATTTTAGAGCCTATAGGTAGTATCATTGAAACTGACTGAGTTGTTGTTAGCCTACTATTGCTATTAATGGTTAATTAGTGAACTAATATGTTTCCTAGCGGTCTATTTAAATTGTAATACATTTCTAAGTAGTGTTAGTATTTTTATTTCTCATGATTATGGGGTTCTTTGACACACCGCCCGAAACCAACACAAACTTAAGAGCTAACCGATTTCTAACGGAAAATTACGAACAGTGAATTTGTGATGATTAAAATATTTAATTCATTAATATTCTATTTAAGGTTATTTTACTGTAATATTGAAGGAATATGACAAAAATAGTTTCAATAATATATGGAATAAATCCTCTATTAAGATAGTATATCTATTTGATGCCAATACATAATAATATTTAAGAATTCATTTAATTTTAATTAATAGAGTATAATAATTAAAAAATATTCTTAGTAGGCGGGAATTTGTCTTTTAACTTTTAAGAATAATACTAAAAAATAGTCATTTCCTATTTCATTTACATAATTATTAAATTTGTGGATATTTTAGATAGATTTCTTTATTATTCTCTGTAATTGACAACGAGAAATAGTTCAAACTTGATTCCTCCTTTTTGGATATGCTACAAGATAAATTAATGGAATGTTTAAGAAGAATGATAAAGATGGATGTAATAATTTTTTAAGACTTACATCGTTACTAATTAAAACAAAGCAACATTTTTCAATCATAAAATATTTAAATAGCTTATTTAGAAATAACTATCTTTGTCTTATAATTGACTACATAGAAATAATACGTTTAAATAAATAGTTGATTTTTAGAACAAATAATTTAAATATATTATTATAAAATAATATTTTGATTGAATAGGTAACAAAATATACTTAAAACTAAAGCGATGAATGCTATGAACTCACCTAACATTATTGATAATTGACATTATATAATCATCAATTTTATGTATAAATAATAAATAATGATTCCTTGTGGTTAGATCAACAGTAGATTTCATTTTGTAAAGTCATGAATATAATAGTGTAATATGTAGATATTGAATTAGTAATCAAAAATTAAGAAAGATAAAACTAACCATCAAACATTAGAAATATTAAAAAATATATGCTATGGTCGTGATTATCACTATGCAAGTATTCATGCTATTTTAATCGCGCCAAAGACGTATACACATTAAAAATAATAAACCAATAACGTTAATATTTAACAAAACAATATAATTCAAGTTAATTCATATGTTACAAATCAAGTATTAATTTTAGGGGAATTGTCTTACAAATAACCTAATAGTAGTTATGGTTTAAATGCGAGTGTTGTTACTATAATATTTGATCAATTCTTCAGCTAGTAACGTAGGATCGAGGTTATCCACAAAATCAAACTAGGTTTAAAAAAATAGAATGATATTAAGTATATATTAATAAACTTACTTGATCTAAATTTTCAATTCCAAGAGCTTGAAGATTCTAAAAATGTATAAAATAAAGATGTATCTATGCTAATCAAAATAATAAATGATACCATTTGTTTGCGTAAGCATTTTACCGATTCAATATATTCCTCATAACTCTAATGATAGTGAATACATATGGTTTTATTTCATATTATACTTTATTTAAAATTGAATCAAGAAGTTGTCTACCAAAATCCATAGAACTATAAGAATGGTATTACTTTTTGCGTTATTATCAAATAAAATACGTATAAATATCAGTGGGATATGGATTTTCATTGAGATGATTTTCATGCTTAATAGGTGGCAATTTATCCGATGGTGAATTATTTTCACTTGATTTATTATTAATAGGTGGATCCGTAGTATGTTGTTGTTGCTGTTTTGGAAAGAACAGACTATATTATATATGTATGAAAAAAGTTCATATTGAAAATACAAAAGAACTAACTCTGGTGAATACATTTTAACAAAATTGATAACACAAGATTCAGTAACAGGGTCTGGTGGAAACATTTTGCAAAGTGTTTTTCCTAAAGTGGGTTCAATTTCCTTTTAAATAAAAAATATAATCAATTTAATCTTATTTGTATGTTTATTCATAAGATAAAGAGCAAAATTTTACTTGACCATCTCTAGCAATTTTAACTTCTTTATTCTCATTCCATGGGTTAGTTAGATGACTACAAGTGGAAAAAAACAAATCACTTCTATTTATAAATAATGATAACAATAATTTTTAAAATAATCATGTTATTACTTATTAATCCACATAATATTGAATGTATTTCTTAATTTACGAGGGTCAATTGATGGTGGTAATACCCAAGGAATTATTTCATCACGAACAACTGATGGACTCATTAGACGAGCTATACCAGAAAAACGACCACTTTCTTTTACCGAAAATAACAAAATAACATTGCGATGTCTCTATTACATAATAATAACCATAGTACATTAATAATTTAATAAAAAATTCTACTTCATATGCTGTATTTAATTTAGTTTCATTAGCAGCAGGTGTTAACCATACACACTAAATTAATTCTAAGACATGTATATTAATTTTTATTAAAAATACTCTATGCTTTGCTAGCATAACATTTTCATAGTTGTTACTTTTAATAACAAAATATCTTGTATCATAATAGAAACAATCCAATAGTGAACGGTCTATTTAAAAAAAAATTATGTATTAATAATCTATATTACATTTCATATTAATTCTATCCTACCATATGGTAATGAAGATGATTGCGTGTTGTAGAATGTTGGATCAGATATATTTCCTGAACTATGTAACACTGGAATACTTGTATACTATATGATTAATGAAATTTTTATAAAATGAATATGTTATACATACTTCATTCGTTGATGCTGCTGTTAATGTCGTTTCCAATGTTGGTGATTTAATTGACAAATTATCTTTAACTTCATTATTTTCACAAACTTAAATGTTATTATTATACATTATATGAATGAATAATAACATTTTATACCCATGCCACAACTACAAAAAAACAAAAGTTTTGTACTATTGTGCGCTTGCGCACAATGATTTATGTCTAGTAATGTTGCCGTGTTAGATTTAGAACTTTATATACCTCAAAAATATCAAATATCAGCCAAAATTTATCAAATATATATACTGATTAATAATAAAAAATTACTTAATTAAATTTATTATAGGTAAAACATTCATTTATATATAAAAATATTCTATTATGAGAAGATTTACTCGACTATAATAAATTTATCAACACTATCGTAATAAATTGTAATAAAAAATCATATTCAGTTAGAATATCAGTTATTTAATAAAAATGGATAAAAAGTAGATGTTTATGAATTGCAAAAATAAATTCTATATTATAAGCTTTTTAAACTATCTAAAAGCCTATTATTATGTTGAATTTTGTTCATTTTATTAAAACAATATTTTTAAAATTATTAAAAAAAAGCTAAACAATATTGGACTTATACAATTTTAATTGTTACAAAATGAAAAGGTTTTTTCATTTTGTTATTAACCATAGTATCACGATATTACCATGGAACGTCAAAAAATTATAGTCCATACTCACTAAGTTTTATCGTTATATCATCTTTAAATGTAGAATTTAAAAAAAAGTATTTTATTCTATACTATTAGAGTAGGATAATGATAAAAATAAATGTCCATATAATTATAACTACAAATGTATAATATTTGCCTTTTAAATGAATATAATCTATTTTAATAAACACATAATATAAATTTTTATGTTTAAAAATAAATAATATGCTATATTTTATTTTAAATTATGTACTTTAATTTGAAATTAATTGTGATGGCGGAAACAGAAATCGTTCTATTCATACATAACTTAAGTCATGCGCAACAATTAAATTGATTAAAGTGTTGTTTTAGCACTATAAGTGTAAACGATTGTCAATTTAATATAACCTTTTATAGACATTTTGATAAATTATTAAAATGATTAACACAAGAAATAGCTGTTATCATATTTTTCTTTAGTATTAAACACTGCTTGTCTCTACTAAAGGCTAGATAGTGAGCTATTATCTACTAATCACTGGTAACATAAATTTTTCCATATGTTTTCACTCAAATAGACAAAAACAACAAATTTCTAAATTTTAAAAGATAAATCTTCAAGAGAATATCATAAAATACTAGTTTAGAAATGATGACATTTTAAGATTTGAATAAAAATTCCTTATATTCTCTATGAAGTAAAGTATAATGTATGTATAGTTATCTATCATTTTTTTTATGAATAACAATAAAATTAGAATAGTATTAAGAATTGTTAACAGCTATTTCTAGGTAAAAGAAGAGGAGTTCAACAAATGATCAACTCCATCACAATATGATAGAACAAGAATTTCATTAGTATAAGGGCAACAATTTAATACACTTTTCCAGATATCGTTAGCATTCTTATCAACAAAATTTAGACTGTTATTATTGGATGTTGATTGAATATCATTTGAACTAATATGTTGTATCAAAAGTTGAGCAGAATATTTTGCAATATCATTCAGTTGAGGTAGTTCCAACCACTCTTTTATAAAATCCATTAACAATGGAATTCTATTTAAATCTAGTATAATGGGGTTATACTTTAATATGATGAGGAATGAATAGATTAAACTATTATAATCAACAAAACTATTAAGTTGATACAATAATTTGTTAGTTTTATCAGATACACCACTAATAGTATAATTGGCGGGAACAGTAGAGATGAATATGAGAAGGAATTGAGTATGATATATATATTGATTGTTAGTATTTAATTCATGAACACCACCAACTAGTGTGTCAATAGAAAATTTTAAATTATAGTCTGTCTTTAATTGATCAAGAAGATTAAGATCAATTTGGTTGGGAAAATGTGTCATATGTATATAACAATTAATAACATATGTAAAAATAATTCTACTATTACCATTTGAAAATATAAGTTCTTAAAAAATATTAAGAAATAATATCTAATTTATAATCAAATACCTTTAAGATGTTTATAATAGTCAATTGGGTGATGGCTGAGATGAGTCATACTTAAAATTAGAGCAATCATTCTACCCATAGCTTTGGATTCATTTAATGACAGTTGTTGGGATAAAAAACCGCCAATATAATCAATTAGCAATAAAAATGAATCACTAGAAACATATAAATGAGCACAAGTAGTTGATAATATAAGAGCTAATAATTCCATTTGCATATATCTAAATTTATAGTGTGTTACAATTGATAGCATTACTATTATAATAAAGAACCTTTTGTCATTGTTTAAATGAATGCCGACATTTGTAACCAACTCTGTTATTATCTTGTTAATAAATGTAGTAGAATTGATTTTATCGAATGAATAATACACCAGTAGATAAAGTGCATAGCTAGTAACTTGAAAAATTTTAGTTGAATTTTGTTTCTCAGTTAAACATTTGACAAAAATATTTTGTAATAATTGTACAATTGGTCTCATATTGGTACGTATTTTTATAGTTAAAATACAAAATACAATAGTGATATCATATCTCAAGGAATCTTCACAGATACTACCAAGAAAACGTAACAAAGGACCACTTAATGTAATCACATGTGGCTTCAATGCATTTTCATCGGTCCAAGCCATCACATACTTACAAAGAATAAGTGTATTGGATCGAATAGTAGGATGACTATCGATAAGCCATACACGTAATAATGAAGCAAGACCAGCTATATTGGAGAAATAGAAATTAATTTTAACATTAACATTATGGTTATATGATGGATGAATAGTTTCCAATCGTAACAACAAATATCTAACAAGGTCACTATTGAAAGATGAAGAATATTTCACAAGACTAGTATTAAATGCATTGCAAGCAATTATGGAATCTTCTTTATCAGGTAAACATAGAGTAGCAGTAAGAAGCGATTGTATTAATCCTGCAATTAATGTTTTATCTTCTATTTTGAAATTTGAAACAAAAAGTTTTGTTAATACAATGGAACTAGAAAAAAAAAATTTAGATGGATTGATTTTTTTTGAAGGATTATGATCTTTAGTTATTTCAATGATATCTATGTGACGAATAAGCAATGTGGTAATATTTGATGCCAAATTTTTGTTCATATTTTGAAAAAAATAGCTAAAACCTTCTAATTCTTTCTATAATAAACAATTAAATATA
>JRUX01001399.1:0-10985 GCA_001407235.2 Kudoa iwatai
AGTATATTTTCATGAAATATTATTAATATAGTTTGCTAGATATTTGTGAAAATTTCTTAATGAGATTATTCACATATTAAACCAGCACAATCTTTAAAAGCGTTTAAAATAAATTATTTTTTTAATTATATAGCCTGAATTTCTATTTATCAGTTTTATATATTAAAACTAAACTATTTTATAAATAGCTAAGCATTGTTTAGATTTTAATTGAACCTAAACGTTTTAAAAGTGTAAATCGATTTCATATGAACGTTTTTTTTGCTTTTAATGCTATTAAATATCTCATCTATATACATTACTTATAATAGAATGCTTAATGAAGCTAAAATAATATGAAAATAGGTAAACTATTGTTGTAATTTTATGCTATTTATTTGATATAAATGCTAAATAAATATTATACATACAAAAAATGAATAAATTTTTTGTATATTGTAAATTTATCGTATTGTATTTATTAGTAAGGGGTTAGTGAAAAAAATAGTGGCCACATGACTGGCTCATTCTAGCGAATACTGGGTCCTTGTGCATTAATTTGATGAATACTTTTGCAATTAGAAATAAAATATATATTTTATATAAGTAAAAATAATCATACTAAAAAAGTTGTTTACTATTAATTATCATATAGATCAAGAATGATTTTAAAATGAATATTTTTGAATTATTTATCATATTAAGAAAAATATTTATTATCTAGTAAAAAGATTAAAAATTATAAAAATTTTATATAATAAAACTTATATTAATATTATTTAATTTAAAGATTATTGAATATATAATTTATATATATATCAATAGCTGTGCATGGACAACTAATGCATTAGATGAGGTATTATCCATTTGAATGGATTGAATTAGTTAATAACATCAATTGAGTACAATCAATATTCATTAGAAACTTTTGATTGAAAATATGGTGCAAGTAGACTCAAAAAATATACCAAAGAAAACAGGATCACGTATTGGTCAATATATTAGTTTGGGGGTGATAGGTCTAGTAATAGCTATTTTACTAAGTGTTGTTGCATATAAAATAGTGACCACTGAAAAAATTAGCAAAAAATTAGTTCCATATTGTGTTAAAGGTTATTGTCTTTTCATTGTATTGAATGAGCCATTATTTACAACCATTATACAAACAAATTTAAATATGACATTATATTATTTGAGCCTAGAAGCGAAACAATTAGCAAAAATGGGTGTAGAAACAATTGTTTTAAAAAATTTAGTATTAAATAGTACAACTATTGGCAATAGACCGTCTGATTTGAAAAAATTAGTAAAAAGTGTACGATTCTATGGTATTGGTTTATTTGTAGAAATATCACTTCAAAAATTATCAGAGGCTAACAAATTTATTGAATCAGGAATACATGGATTTGTTATAGAATATGGTACTTTATATAAAATAAAATGAGTATTTTTTATCAATAATCTATTGTAACATAGATTCAAAAATTTATTCCACATCAAATGTAGATATTCTATACAATAAAGTAACTAAAATTAAGAGTCCAGTAAAGGGTTCGGTGATTTTAAGTATAAAAGATAATAAATCATTACAAGAAATAAAAAACAATTGGAAATTATTGGCTAAAAACACTGATATATTTTTGTTACCATTCTCAGCGATTGAACAAGCGAATCCATACCTTGATGCTGATTTTTATACAAATAATAAAATTATTTATGATACTAGTAATTTTCAAATATATATTACATATATTTTCATAATTAAATTATTTTATAGTTGTTAAAAATAATCCAACTCTACCATCTAAATGGTATAAAATATTTGTAACCAATTTGTATCAATATGGAAGTGTTATAAATCAAAATCAACTGTTTATTTGTAATATTTATTTTTTTTTAAGTTATACATATATATTAAAATTAGTTTAAAATATATATCTATCATATTTTGCATATTTTTAATCAATTATTTATTAGATTATATTTGTGTTAAACCTTTCTATAGTTGTTTTTTTATTCTTTTCTTGATATTTCGTAAAAATCATTTATTTTATTATGATATAGTAAAATGATTAAATTAAAAAATTCTTATTCATTATAGTATTTATAAACAAAATGACAACATTAAAAATATATATAAATTTAGTCACGTGATGTGATCCTTATTAATAATTAAAATGAAATAAAATATTTAAAGCTGCTCCTTTTATTTAGATTCAAATAAAGATAATGCAAATTCAAAAGATAATAATGGTGTTATTATGCAAAAGGATCTCATACATGAATTGGATCGACAATATAAATTTAAAAGTCAATTTGACTATTATCAATTTTTAAGTTCTCCTACAGTACACAGTTACTCTCAAAGTTTAGAAAATGATCAAGACAATGTGATATATATTTTAAGACAGAATACATCCACAAGAAAAAAAAAATTTTCAAAGTTTCTGATTATATATAGTAGAACTAAACAAAATATTGACTTAAGCGCTACCAATGGACAAGATGGTTATATATTGTATGATTATCCACAATCTACTAAATTTATCCATAATCCAATTAAAATAAATTTAAAAAATATAATTTTAAATGCTGGATCTGTAATGATGATTGGCATTAAAACTATAAACAAATAGTAGTTATTTAGAATACACAATTTTTTACAGTATATATATTTTTATTCATATTAATATAATTGATAAGTATCTTTTTCTTTATAATATATCTTAAAGATATATTCTACAATACTAAAGAGCTTACATTTTATTTTATAATTTTTTTAAAATGCCATAGCTTCTAATACTTGATAAATATTTAAAATAATAAATACAAATTTGTTTGGAATTTACATAGATATATATGGAGTAAATTGTTCCTCTAGAAGGTATTCAAGTGGTCATGCGTTATAACTAACTTGCCAAACCAATCTTATTGGTCATGCGCAATGGAGAATCACCAACATTTAAGCATGTTATGGGGATAGGCCTTCGTTTTACAAAGTATAACATACTTTGTAAAAATCTTTATTAATAATTACAATGTAAGTGTACTAATTTTGATTTTTAAGCTATAAATTTCCTATATTTTTATAACCAAGAAAGCACTTTTGTATACTTTTCTGACATAAAATCACTATTTAAATAATAATTAACATTTATTTTACTAACTCTGTGTAATTTTAAAAAAAAATATACACTAATTTAAAGTTTATATTATCTAAAACAAACTTTTTTAGGTACAAGAAAAAAATAGATGAAAATAATAGATATTATTAAATTAAATTGTTACTTTCTTCATTCATATAGTAATTCAAAAGAATAGATATTTTTTATGTTTATTAAATGAACTAAATATTTAATTTTAAAATCTGTTCAAAAGTCGTGTAAATTTCAGTGATTATATGTATAGACATTATTTTAGAAATAAAAAATATTAAGAAAGAACATATTACTTTACATATAAATTACTTGTTAATATATTTCACTATTTTTTCATTTCCATAATCCAAGATGCACATGCCTGTATACAAACGTGTACTCTGTGAATGCGTGCGCATGTATTATTAATGTTTACTTGATTATTCGTCATATTTAACTCTGAAAAATAATAATAAAATTTTTAATAAAAACAATATTACAAATTTACTTCATAAATACTATAAAAATGATAAAGATTACTTTAATCTCATTCTCATATGCTATAACCTATTAGTAAAGGAAGAAAATTCAAAATCACTGGTTTGTTTTCAGATTTTGTACAAAATAAGTTATTTTTTCGTATATTTTTCTTTTATAAATTATTAATAAATAAAATGGCTAATTCAATCCAGCTATTTTATTTTTTTTTAACACACTATGTGTTTTTACTATCGAAAATAAGGTTGGATATTACTAAGATAGATAAGAATTATATATATATATATTTGTATATAGTCATAATAAACTTAAATAGACTGTTAGATTAATTTTTTGTGTTTTCTACGTTATATGTAGTACCTTTATAAAGAGTAGAGTAAGTTTAAAAAATTATATTTTTACGGAACAAAACTCTCTATATATGTGGTTGAAATGTCCGAAATGAATATAAATAGGTAAATAGTGACCATCCTTAGTTTGAAAACATAAGATGTTATTTATTTAACATATTTTTTGCTAAAAATTTTTAAAACAAAATTATATCATTACTATGCTCTCTTTTATTAATTATTACTTATTTTTGATAATTTTTTTTCATAAAGTACCATCATTTTGATTGATATTACAGCCAAAATTTTTTATTCCAAAAATTACTCTTTTTTAACAAATTATACCATTTCCTTATTAAATTAATGAAATTCAACCATTTAAAAATTAATTTTTATTTTTTCATTGCAAAAAAATTACAATCTTAATATTGTTTAAAAAAATATTTATCGTGATTGAATGTTAGTGTTACTATTGGTATACTTATATATAATATGTATAATAAAATTCTGTATAATTTAAACAATAATCTTGATTTACTTTTAGTTGATTTAAAATCTTTTTAAAATTCATGTTAATTTGAAAAAATATTGCTTCTTAAAATATTATGTATCATTTAATATGAGGAAAAAAAAGATTCCATATATTTTTTTGTTTTATTGTTTTTAAACTTAAAAAAACATTAAATAAAGAATTAAAATTTTCCGGAAAATATTTAAACTGGAAGTAAAAATTCCCATCTACTTTTTCGTATTTGTTCGGAATGGGAACGAGCACAAACTCGTTGATTGTGAATGAGTGGTGCAGCTGTTTTATGGTAAAAACTAGTTAATTTTTATAGTAAATGACAACATCTTTTATGAAATGGTGATAAAATGACTATTTTTTATGTCATAATTAAATTGAATTTTTTATAGATGTTTTTGTCGAAAATGATTTTGTCATTAAAAATTATAGTTATTTTATAAAGTCTAGTTAAAGTGTTTACAAACTGATATATTACAATAATAATCTGATTATTTCTATAAAGTTTTAATTTTAAAAGTGTGAATACACTTAATTACAACCATCCATCTGTACCATTTCAATAATAAAATATGATTTATAATATTAATTTTTTACTTTTATACAAACTACATTATTCTATAATGTTATGTTTATTTTTTTAAATAAAATTTAGGATATTTTAATTAATTAATTGTCAATATTAAATGACTACACAAGGAATGGCTGGTTAGTAGTTAACATTCATAATTCATTCTTCCAAGATGGTGTTAAAACTGTGATTTTTAATATACTTCAATAAGTTTTTTTTAATTAATTTAAAGTATTTTTTATGCTACATTCTTAGTGTCATGTAAAAATTAGGGACATTCAATTAAGACTAAGTATCTAAACCTTATAGAGTATTTTTTCATATATATAACCTTAAAATAATATAAAAATTATATTTTTGATATTTAATAATAATTTTTTAGTTTATATTAACAAATTTGTAAAATAATTCAATATTTACATGTTATCATATATTTATTAATAAAATACATTTTTTTTTCTTTTTAATTTTCAATGCATAAAAACTAATAAAAAAATCTTAATCTATTTTTATTATCATTTGAAAATACTTTACTGTAATATTATTGTGAAGAAAAGATGTAATTATGAAAATAAGTACGTATACATTAACCACATCGACATTATAAAGAATAATTGCTGTTTTTATAATTTACAACTTAAAAATATATTCTTAAAATTTTTTCAAATTACTAAAAAAAAGGTTTTTTAGTTTATATAATTTTTTTGTGTTGTTTTCTTAACTAAAAAGTAGTTTTTATACTAATTAATTAAGATAATCATGGTATAATACAATCAATTATAATAAATTTCATTTATTTAAATAAAATTTATATCACTTTCATATTTACATGTTACTATTTTTATTTTTTAATAATTTTCATTGCAATTTTTTTTATTTATTTAAATATGGACATTAATTGATAAATAATTGTCTATGGTGCACTTTTATTATAAATGACCTTTAAAATTACATTTTTTAATGTCAATGAAATTGTTTAACAGGATTATTTTTTTTTTAAATTTAAATTACGCATTTTAATTTAGAATTTTAAGTATTTTATTTATTAATATTCACTATAAAAACTATTTAAATACATTTGTAATATATATATTTGATAGCGTTAATTAAAAGAAATAAAAATTTTTTAAACTTAATACAAATGAATACGTTCAAAATAGGTCTTGTAAAAAAGAATAAAACTATATAACCCAATATGTTACCAATTGTGTTCATTTATAACCTAAATATTTTAGTAATAAAGTGTAATAATATCTGTGATGTTGAATAATAACATGGAACTATTTTGTACTTCAATAAGTTTTACACCAATTAAAATCCGAATATTTCGCTTTTCTTAAAGTTTGTATAGCTTTGAAAATTTTTACATATCTTAGAGAGGTTGTAATTTTATAGTTATTAAACCAACGTTTTAAAGGACGTGGAGTACCTTGGGCTTTTAAAGCAAATGCTCAAGTTTCATGAGTCGTTTGTGTCTCTTATTGATAGAAAAATTGTATTTGTTTAATATTTTAAAAATAAAAAACTTTATGATATTCGATCGCCTACTAACTATATTCCTCAATACTCTTTGAAATTGTTTTTCAATATTAGTCTTTTTAAATAATATTAGTAAACTTGGTTCTGTGGCGCAAACTCCGGGCTCTTGGAAAGCACGGATAGTTTGGAATTGGTTAGACTTGTATACAAGTTGAACCAAATTCGACGTCGAGCTAACCTACCTGTGAGCGAAAGCCCTAAAGGGTGTGGCAGTCGGTAGACCGACAGGACGCAGGTTTTTAGTAGATGAAACTCCCACACTACCCTAAAAGAACAAATGTTCTACCGGTTAAACTGATTCTTGTATGATGATAACCAAAGGCACCTACACCAAACCGGATCTGACCTGTTTGAGAGCCCATAGCTGGTGGGTAATCTCATGTAGAAATACACGGTAAGGGTTTTTCCTGCGTAAACAAAAAAAAAGCATACTTGGTTCAAAAATTATAAACTTAGGTTTACAAGCAATCCCCAAATATTTTTTTATAGGTAGAATACTAGAATTGCTTTAATAGGCTATCTTTTCAAAAAAATAATACTACAAAGATTGAAAAAATAATGACTAAGATATTAAATTACTAATAATTTACATAGATAACGTTAATGTTTTCTTAAAAATTTAAATTCAGTATGCCATAAAAAGTAAGAAAAAATCGTTAATTAAAATTTTATTAAGACTTAAAAATACATATGGAAAAAATCACTTCTTAAATAAAAATTAGTTTTAATTTTTTTTAATATTATAAAAGGATCAATTTTTACTTATTTAACAGATAAATTTTCATATAAAATAATGTAGTGCAAAAAAAATTTTTTTTTGGTTTAAGGTTTTGATAATTTCTTATACAATATTGTAAAATAAAATGTTGTATCCAAGGGGGCTGGTTTTATTAATGCATTAGTCACCACAGTATCATTTTAAGGTGATCCTACTATTATGCAGTTGTGTAAAAATTTTACACCATAAATATCTTATTTTTTACTCAAACACCGTCCAGAACACAGTTTAAGTCAAATAAAAATTAATCTAGGAAGACAATTTCACGAATGAGGTTGTTTTGTAGAATATAAACAATAGGTTATGATGCTTTTTTGTACTTTAACTTTGATAAGCCCCTTACGCTAATCATTTTACCATAATCAACCTATGCTACAACTAAGGCTATGAAATGCCTTAAATTCTTGCAATTACTTGAGCATTTTTATAAAACTTGTTTAAATGTATGAGACTAGGAAGTGGGCATGCTAACGAACTAGGATAGGGACATGTAATTATTTAGTTGCAAAACATAAATAATTTCATGCCCTATCTAATATAATTATTACTATATGATTATTTTTTATTTTTAAAATAAAAGAATTTTTCATTTTAGACTTGAAAATATTATCTTTAAGAATTGGTTGGATTATCAATTCAATCATATGATTCTATTTTCTATAAAGTAAACTATATGCTTACTAGAATTTTTTTACCTTTAATACATTCTTCAAGTTGCTTAAAAGTTCTTAAATATTATTAAATAAAAAAATGAGTGAGGTTGTTGCCATAAACTAGACAAGGAAATAGGTTTTAGTAGACTTATAAAAGGTTTAGATGATATCATTATAATTGTCAAATGTCTATATCATACTATTTTTATAAATAACTATATAATTTTTTTTTAATTTGTAAGAAAAGCGTTAAAAAGTAATTATAGTGACCAATTTTTGTTAAAGCTACAATATCTTTAAATTTAATCCTGATAATACATTATTTTTAGGCCATGTTGTGAAAACGTAATAGATATTTTTCCAATGTATTTGAGATAATACTATTAGTTTATTATGTCAAATATATAAAACCTATTATTTCAATTAAATATAAAATAAATCGTATTTTATGTAGTTTTGAAAAATATATGGGTTATTTGAAATATATATAGAAATTTAACAAAATAAAACGTATTTATTTGAAAAAAGCTCATTATTTGATGATTAAAAAATTTTAAATACTAAAAATTACTTTGTTTGATATTTTTTATTGACTTGATATGAAATTCATTTAAGGTAATGATTACTGTGAAGCCATGAAACTGACTAAGGAGCATGTTCTACAGACTAGAATGCCTCTATGTAGTCATCTATAGCTGATTCGAACTAAATTTAACCCAAATGTGTTTTAAGTGTAATAATATTTTATTTTAGTAAATTAAAAATGATAGAATTATTATTTAATAAAAACACTCTAAACAGTTTAAAAACTAGTCCACATTAATCCCAAATAGTGATTTCTTTATGATTTTTACTATTTATTGATACTATTTTGATGTAAAAAATTTATAGTAAACTATTAAACGTTAATAATATTTTTTTAAATAAATTTTTTTTAATGCAGTTTATTCTATTTTATATAAGATTTATTACTTTTAAAATTTTAATTAAAATTTATATTAAATATTAAAAATAATCTTTATATAATATTATTAAGCTTAAAAATGTAATTTGAAAAAGTAAAATAGATTTAATATAAAGAATTGAGAGTTTTTAGTAACTTATATGGGTACTTAATTGATTTTGTATAATTATCACATATTTTATTAAATACACAACCAGGATATTTTTATTTAATATTGTATTCTAAAAAATATTTAAAACCATTATAATAGACGTATTTTGAGCTTTATTAATATAAAAACTAATGATTTTAATCAATACATCAATTTGGTATAAATATATTGATTTATAGATATATTTGATTAATAACAAAAGTTAAAGTAAATTAAGCTATATTTTATTAACATTAAATAATCAATTGGTGCAATAATTCAAATTGGCTTAGCTTCTATGACCTGATTTTAAATGCTACTTATTCTGTATTTTTCAGAGTTAAAAAGTTTAAAAATATATTACTATTTTTACTAATTTAAGAGGTTTGAAAAATGAATATAAAATATTTCAATATTTTTTAAAAATAGCTATATTAATCTTTGATTTATTAATATTTCTTTTTTTTCCTATATAAGAGCTAGATAAAATAAAATGTTAGATCATTTAGACCTAAACTAGTAGCATTATTATATATTTTCACAAAGTTTAAAATATTATGGAACGTCAACATGGAATAAAATATGACGCTATACAAATAACAAACCATGGACCGTATAATGAATGTATTCTTGGACTGATAGGGTTTAAAAAATTTAAAAAATACATTGTACAAAAAAATTGCTCATTAAATTTCAAAATTTTTTTAATTTTTAAAGTAATATAGAATCAGTATTTCAAATTACAGGTATTAGGATTTTTATGCTATTTTTTTTTAAAAATACTAATATTCACTGCATTATTAGAAAGTAATTTTCATTAAAATTTACAAAAATTAATCTATACATATCATTTGATTGGCTCAAATAGCTTTAGGTTATAAAAAATAGTCTAAGTATCCATAAAAACTTGTGTGGGAAAGACACCATTGTGCCGCTATAGATATAAAGGTTGTTACATATAAAACTGTTTATATATATATTAAAAATAGAATTAAATATTATTTATATCATAAAATATATAATTCTTTTAATATCCTTATGAAAACTAATTGACTAGGTTATCCTGCATTTAAAGCTTATTAAAAGAAATGATTTTAAAATAATGTAGAGATATCATACTTTAAAGTGAAATAAAAAATAACTTTTCATGTTTAAATTAATAATAAATGAATTTATAATCATAAGGAAATAAAAAAATGATACATTTTACTAAATAGGATAAATGTGCATGTAGCATTACAATAAATTCAAGGTACTGTAAAACCCAAAAATAATACCAAAATTGTGCTTAAAAGCCCGTAAAATTTAAATAAAAATTGTGTTATTAAAAATGAATAGTACTTAAGAACAACAGTGACGTTATTTCTTTGAAAAGTGAATTTTGTTAGTATAATTAACTGCTTTTTCACTATTGATTATGTATATATAACATCGCTATCCTTAGTAAACGACAAATAGTTCAATAAAGCAATTAAATATTAAAAAATATTCTAATTATTACCTATTAGATACAATATGTAACTTTTATACCACTTTCCTGTAGTTTGTTCATTAAAAAGACCGTAATGATCTGGTATTTATACGATTAAATAAGTTAACTAAAATAATGTAAGGTTTTATGACTACAAATAGATCTTTTTGAAATAAAATAAATAATGTCAATTTATATAAAATTAATTAACTTGAATCAATAAAAGAGCAACTTTTGCTATTATATCCAATAATTAGTCACTAAAAAATGTGATAATAAATATTCTTTATTTGGAAATTAATTACTATTAATATTTAATTTAAAAGAAATAGCAATTCAATAGAAATACTTATAAAAATTTTATATAGCAATCTAAAGAAAAAAGTGTTTTAAAGTATTAAAATAGGTAATTT
>JRUX01001401.1:0-35584 GCA_001407235.2 Kudoa iwatai
AATTTTCATATTAAATATATTGACTGAGCGATGCCGCTATTATAGTTATTATAATAATATTGATGCGTAAACAAAATAGATATAGTTTTAAAATAAAAATGATAACAAACAAAACTTTATAATATGATTTAAAATTATTTTTCTAGTTAACGAGTAGATATACATCTTAAATTGTTTTTAATAATAAATATAGTACGTCAACTAGGAGATTAAAGTAAATTAATTGCTAACAAAAAAAAATGGAATTTTATGCTTAAAAAACCATAATTTTTACTTATTTTTAAATTAAATCAAATAAGACACAATATTTAAAAATTAATAAAACCAAATATAATTTTATGTACACATTAGAACTTAGTTTTATTATTTTACAAAAAAAAATTGACCACATAATTTTTATTAGTAAATATTTTCACCGACTAAAAATGTGACTATAGTAACAAAGCTTGTAATGAATTGTAATCCCATAGGATTACAAATAAAACAAGAAAAACATCCATAAATAGCTGTTTAAAACTTCACTTTTATAAATTTAAGTGCTAATATAAACATAAATTAAATTCAAACATTAAATTAAAATAATGACACTTAAACTATACTGAAAGATTAACAGGTTTCCATTTAAGGAAACAAAAGGACTACCTTGGATACATACCGGATTAGTCACGCCGCTTTTGAACTATCAACAATATAATGTCGGAAGAGGAGGTTGCAGCATTGGTTATTGATAATGGATCTGGGATGTGTAAGGCTGGATTTGCTGGTGATGATGCACCAAGAGCAGTTTTTCCTAGTATCGTTGGTAGACCAAGACATCAAGGAATAATGGTAGGTATGGGACAAAAAGATTCTTATGTTGGTGATGAAGCTCAGTCAAAAAGAGGTATTCTCTCATTAAAATATCCAATTGAGCATGGTATTGTCACTAATTGGGATGATATGGAAAAGATATGGCATCATACATTCTATAATGAGTTACGTGTAGCACCTGAAGAACATCCTGTATTACTTACAGAAGCTCCGCTGAATCCTAAAGCAAACCGTGAAAAAATGACACAGATAATGTTTGAAACATTTAATTCACCAGCAATGTATGTGGCTATACAAGCAGTTCTTTCTTTATACGCTTCTGGACGTACAACTGGTATTGTATTAGATTCAGGTGATGGTGTATCACATACAGTACCCATTTATGAGGGTTACGCTCTACCTCACGCTATTATAAGATTAGACCTTGCTGGAAGAGATTTAACTGATTATTTAATGAAAATTTTAACTGAGCGTGGTTACAGTTTTACAACTACAGCTGAAAGGGAAATTGTTAGAGATATCAAAGAGAAACTATGCTACGTTGCTCTAGATTTCCCTCATGAATTAAATGTAGCTGCATCAAGCTCATCATTAGAAAAATGTTATGAATTACCAGATGGTCAGGTTATAACTATTGGTAATGAAAGGTTCAGATGCCCAGAAGCTTTGTTTCAACCTTCATTCTTGGGTATGGAATCTGTGGGTATACATGAAACTGCTTACAATTCAATAATGAAATGTGATGTTGATATAAGAAAAGATCTCTATTCAAATACAGTTCTATCTGGAGGTTCTACTATGTTCCCTAGTATTGCAGATCGTATGCAAAGAGAAGTCAGTGCTCTTGCACCTCCCACTATGAAAGTTAAGATTATTTCTCCACCTGAAAGAAAATACTCTGTTTGGATTGGTGGCTCAATATTGGCATCACTCTCTACTTTCCAGCAAATGTGGATTTCAAAAATGGAATATGATGAAGCTGGTCCCTCTATTGTTCATAGAAAATGTTTCTGAACCATAACTGTTATTGTCATTAATTCGTCTATTATTTTCGTCTTTGTCTCTAATTCATTGATATGTTGATTTCTTTGTTTTATATTATTAGATTTTTTGAAACCATCTATCAATTTTATATACTCTTTTTATAAAATAGTTTGGAAAATAATGCTTTACTTAATTTTTGTATTTAATCTTAAAAATTTACACTCAAAATTACTATGGATTATTTTTCTTTTCGTTTAAAGTTTTATGATTTCTGAAAGTGCATTTGGGGATGGAACATGATTAAAAATGAATGGTGCAAATTTTACGCTTTAAAAATAACTCTAAAGGTACTTTTTTATATCCAAATGTTTATTAATAAAATAGTTTTTTTTTTCTTCAAGTATACTGCAATTAATTTAATTTAAGTACTACATGAACTTTAAATATGGTGTACAACTCCTGTTACCTCAAGTTATTTGTAGAATTTTGTTGACTATCACACATCTAGACACCCTAAAATATATATATATTTAGTTTTTTTAGGGTTAAAAAAATAGATAAACCTTAAATGTATGGTTTAAAAGGGATAGAAGTGTAATTAGTTAAAATTTGTTTCTTATTTAAAAATTAACAGCGTATACTAACTTTAAATAATTTTGATTCATATATTTAAACTTAGCAACATTTTTAATTTAAAATATTTTTTCGTGGCTTTTCGTATTAGTTCGTAAATGTTACTTATTAGAAATTCAACAGTTGATCATATTTTTGTGCAACTTTTTAATATTTTCTTATGTTCTTGTGACATATGTAATTATATATATAGATTTAAATATTTTTAAATTCAATATCGAATCTCTTTTTTTAAAATATTCTTTTTTAATCTATCTTCGTAATTGTGTAATTAAATTAAAATAAAGCAAAGTTGTTTTTAATTTAAATTATATTTATATAAACATAAATGATAATAAAATAACATTCTATTAAATATATATAATTAGTAATTTTTTTTAATGTAAATTTATAATGAAATCTAAAGTAATTTTAATATATAGCCTTTATCTATTATTATATAAAAATTGAAATATTGGCTTGCACAACATATTAAATATCTAAATTGCAAATAAGTTTAATATCATACGTTAAATAAAAAATATCCTTACTTTAAAAATCATACATAACTACAAACATTTATTTCATATGTAAATGCATCAGTTGCAAGAGAACATATGTGAAATATTTGATTTAAAGCAGAAAAAATAATAAATGGCGCTTTTTTTAGTTTTAATACCTTTATTTTCTAATTATTTAAATTTATGACAATTAAAAATACTGTCATTACCAAAGTATCTAAAAATTAAATATTTTTTAATCTTATCTAACTTATTTATTTTATTCTTGTGCCTTCTAAAAAAGCTACAAGCAAAATCAACCAATTTTATTACATATGTATAAATTAGTAATAACAATATTTTAATGATCAATGATATTTTCATGTAAGAAAAACCGAAAATCTACAAATGTAAGACATTCAAATGAGTATTTTATAAGTTTATAATTCAATCAAACATGTTTTTCAATCATTTTGGAAGCATTAATTAATTTTCAATTGATTAAAAAACATTCAATTAGACTAAAGGTCATAACTGATGATATATTGTATTGGATAGACTATTTTATTTAAATCAATGCTAATATTTATAAAATTTTACAAATATGTTAAACAAAATAATCTAAAGATATTGCGCATCACGTGACTTTATGATATCTAAGATCGATACACAAAACATACAACAATCATCAAATGTTAAAAGAGAATCTATCATAAAGATAATTAATAAGCATATCTGGTTCTGATTTCTTCTAGTTTTTTTGATATCTACCAAATAATAAGAATTTATCAATAGAAACGTAAAATGAATAAATAAATAAATTTACTTCAGCTGGTGTTCTATCTAATTCATCAGCAATAGAACGTCTTTTTTCACTATCAAGATTATTAAAATACTCACACAAATCTCCATCAATCACATTCTAAAAAAATATACAAAATTTATTAAATACCATATTATACTTTAACAGGCCAATACGATGAGCGATAGGAAAGATGTTCACGCCCACAAAGTGGTTGATGCTCTTGTCTCATATACATTTCTAACAATTGAAAAAAATCAGCATCTTCTTTTGATGTTAATGGTACAAGTAGACCAATTGTTCCAGATAATGTTGTATAAATGATGGATTCATTGCCACCAGGTATCAAACTAGTTTTTTGAAGAGAATGTACAATTTCACCAAGATAAAAATTGCAAATATTTTCTAATTTTTGTGGAGCACCATTAAGATGACCCTTATCCCAAAGTGATTTTACACCAGTAGGATCCTCTTCCAAATCATCCTTTACATCAGAAGGTAATCGGCTCTAATGAAATATAGGTGATAGTGATTAATAGTTGTAAGATGAATTTATATTAATAATCAAATAAATATACAACAGAAATATTTCCAAATTTATCAGCACCCATTATTGTATTCCAATCTAATACGCAGCTTTTAGTTAACCATCTATAAATAAGAAATAGTTAAAAATAGATCATAATAACAATAGTCAATTTAATTCATGTATTTATTAGAATGTTTTTAGTAGAATTAGATTATACCTAGGATAGGTATCATCAGCAAAAATAACAAATTTATTTTCCAATGGTCTATATTTTAAATAGTGAAATGATTCTTGTACGTCTTGAATAATTATTCTATTAGCCAATAGTGTAATATTGCTAATAAAACATGGTATTTTCTAAAAATAGACAAAATGTAGATGTAATGCTATTAAATATATCAATCATTTTGATTCATGAAAAAAAAAATTAAATTTAGAGGTTTTTTTTACATTTTTATTTACCTAGTAATATACAATTTTTTATATATTAAAAAAAAGACAAAAATTCAATATCAAATAATTTGTATACAAATTTAAATTACCCTATGTTCACACTTTTTCAACAGTTTTTGGCGCCCCATTTCATATATTCTTAATAGATTGCCAACACCAACAAGAAGCCGACCCTGATAGCATGCGATAGCACCAGGTACATCTTCAATCGGAGTCTAAAACCATATCAATGAATATTTTTGATGTATAATCGGAGTAGTTACTTTATGACAATGTTGTAATTTTGTAATATGATTGGGTTTAGATTTATCATATATAATTTTAAAAGTATGTAAAAATCCCATATTACAATGTCTTGGATTAAGTAAAAGTTTCTTAGCAGTACCAACAACAACAAAGTTATCATTACTATACATTGGAAATTTGGCCAGTGTTATACTAAAATATACAATATAGTATCTACATTTATATGATCTATATAACAAAATTAAAACCTAAACGCTGCTTCATCTTGATCAAATTCAAACATATAATTAGTTTCAAATGTAAGTGGATCTAATAGTCTGACTAGTGATGCCCATGAACCTGTACCAGCTTTTGTAGATACGGTATTTTCTGATTGTAAAAATTCAGATATAGTTTCCTCTGTAATTTCTGAATCTGGTTGAGTTTGCATAAATTCTCTCATTTCCTAGAAAATAATGATATTATTTAATACAAATCTTATTAAATTTTCATAATAAAAACGAATTTTATTAGTTTTTTATGAATATTTATCAAATATACTTGTGCCATAGTCTGTTTAATCTCACTTAATTCTTTTGAAGTAAAACTATTATGGTCAGTTTCAATGATAAAGAATTTTGTGGATGAAGGTTCAAAGATCATTTTTCTTGGTGTATACTTTAATGGACATCCACGATATTCAAATACACTGCCAAGTTTATCAACACAAATAATATGAAGGTTGCTTCCTTTAACAGCCACAATACCTTCAGGACATTGTTCTGAGGAAAAACTTGTGGCAAATTCAAGTGTCTCAAAAGACAATGGGGTTAAATGGAATCTATTTTGATATTGGTAACTAAGCCAATTACGACTAGAAATAGCCAGCACCTAAAAATATGATAGGTTTTAATAGTTAAGTAGTAAAATAAATATTATTAATTGTAAATATTTTTTTCTAAAAGAAACAAAATATTCAATATATTATTTAAAAAAATACGTACAGAAGGTGATTGATTTGTATACACTTTAAAAAGCTTTACACTTTGAGCACCCAAATATCTATTAGAATAAATAATGTTCAAATAGAATTAGTAGTTGTGTAAAGTAATAGCTACCTCGTACGTGTATCAGTTAGATCACCAGTAACAGAATCTAACACCGTTCTTAACAATACTCCATTCTACATCAAAATTTTAAAAAAAAATATTCAATTCTAATAAAATATTACTGATAACCCAATATGCAAAAATAGTCCCACACTAATTTCACTATCATAATAGATCTCTTCCGAATGAATACTAGCTCTATTCGTTTCAATAATACAAAGTGATTCAGCACATGCTGGTAATGCTTGCATGCTAAGTGGTCGAAGACATTCCTAAATATCGCAATAAGCCAACTTTATAACAAAATTAATATGAATACATTAGGATCAAGTGAAATAATTCGGACAGTATTATCTTTGAGACCAAGGGCCAAAAATCTAGATCTTTGTTCTCCCTTAGGTACTGGACCAAGCGTCATAGAGACAACTTCTGTAGGAATTTCTTTTCGTTCAGTAAATTCGCTTAATTGACCCATCTAATATATGTTTTAAATTTATGTATAATTTTAAAAAATAAATCAAGCATATTTAATCATTTAAATGCTTTTTAAAAAAAAATATGAAATCATGCATTTTTTAATATTTATAAAAGATAAATTATATTTATATGAATAAAAATAATAGTTCACATTATCAAAATTACTTCGTCTAATTCAAAATATACAAGTTCTTCATTTGTCAATGTAATAACAATCTAGAAAGATGAAATATCATGATATTAACCACATCAAGTAAAGATAATATAACTTGTTTATTATTAGATGTGCATTTGCAGACTTTTTTATTAGGAGGACAACGCCATTCATTTATAATTTTATCTGGCCTAATGTGTCGTATTCCATCAACATAAATCTAAAAAGAATTTAAAATTCATATTGAATAACAAATGAATTAATAAAAAAATTTAATATTTTTATCACATAATAAAATTCTTTTCTATCTCAAGTTTTATATTAAGACATATTAAAATAATGTTAACTGTCACCTACATTTATTTTAATATTTAAAATAAAAATACTAATATTAATCAGCTATTGTTTCAAGTATGAAATTTAATTATTAAATTTTTTATAATATAATTTAATAAAAATATTGACAAAATTTACTTGAAACAATGAATCTTCATCTAGCGTACCACAACCTATAGTTGATACATTGGGAAGGAATCCGCTATCTGATATTTCCTCTACTGTTTCACCGATTGATAGAACAAGAGTAGCATTGACAAATGATACAACAATATATGAATCAAAGTTATCTAGTTAAATATTATATACATTTAGTAAAATAAATTAAATAGCATTACCATTGCAATTCTTTTTTAAAGTCCACACAGCAATGGGATCCCCAGGCAATTCAGACACAGCCATTTCATTTACCTGTATGTAAAATTACATGAAATTTATAAAAAAATATATTAATCGCTTGTTAAAATAAATAAGAGATACTTCGAGACCATGATAAAGGACACCAAACTGAGACCAATTTCCTCTTCCACATAGCATATGTATTTGTGGAGAATCATTTTGTAATATATCAACTACCTAAAAGAGAAATATGAAAACAATATGCAGAATTAGTTTCGCTATAAAAAAATCACATACATTACAATCCATTACAGGAGCAACATTGTTGAGCACACTTACCAAAATCAAATTGCGAAGTTCATGAGGTTGAAAATAGAACATACATTCAGATTCTCGATAGACGTTAGCAGAAAATTTTTGGTCATTCTCTTCATCTCCAAGTTTTACAATTTGATAAAAATGGCTAAAACCAGAGTATTAAAATCTTAAAAAGGAATTTCTAAACAAATTTTTATTACTGATCACCAAATTCAGATGCAACAAATAAAAATCCAGAACGTAAAATTGATAATGAAGTACCAACAGTAGCCAATGTATCAAAATATTGTATCATCATGTCGTTAACCTATAAAAAAATATTAATCAAAAACTAATAACAAATGATATTGATTACTCCATTTTGATCGTAAGATAACGTGACTTTAAACAAATCCCCTTGTTCTGTTTGAATCAAGAAAAAAAACATAGTCTACATAACAATGTAAATATATGTCAGATGTAAAAAATTTTAAATAATGAATTCAGATAAACGTGTTTAAACTAGAAGAAAATGTTATTGAAAACAAATTTAAATTTTTACTCAAAGATATAATTAATAAAAAATAAAGCTTCATTTACATCAATAATATATTATTTTTTATTAGCAAAGTTGATATAATGGTGAGAATGTAGCCATATATTTAAGCTTGAGTAGATTATAACATGTTTTGGTAATAAATTTTAGACATATTATTATAAAATACCCATAATGATAAGATGGTGATAAATGCATTTTATATGACAGCCTTTAAAAAAGATAATAAAAGTTAATATTTAACAATTTGATATATTTAGAACTTGAACATGAATGAAATGATTGATGATAAATTAAATTTTAATAGAAAATATAAATGAATTAACGAAAATTTATATGCATATAATATATGCTAAAATAATATTTTTATATAAAAAACTTAGAATAGTAAATATCGTCATTCTAATTCTATTCTATAAGATTTTACCTTTGTTTTATGAACAGTACCACAAGCTATCATCATTTTTCTATCAGGATTGTCGAAATCATCCTAAGAATAATATAATTATGAATTTATATTAAAAAATAAACTTTTCTTTTGGGTATTGGTATACGTATATTATAGCTATCATCATCCCCAATATTCTTATAAACTAGAAAGTTTTCGCAGCAAATTAAAACCCCACCAGGTCCATCATTACTACCAGGAACTAGTAATATAGTAAGTGCTGCGTGGCAAAAATATGTATAATAAAGCACATACCAGGCAAAAGAATGTTACCAAATAAATCTAATGGTTCAGATGCTTTTCTCACAACATGATTTAATCCCAAATCCAACTCATAAAATGTTAAAATTTGATTATACTCAGATGTTGCATCTGGCATATCAGCCTCCTATTTTTGTTAAAAGTAGCATAATTCTAACAATCAGTTGAATTTATTACTTCGTAATCCATCTCCAAACAGCAAAATACAGGATTCTCAAAGCCAACATCCATCCCAATTGTTGCAAATATTACTGCATGTGATTTATGTGCCTCTAATGGTGACGAAATTGTAAGACGAGCTTCATTATCACGATTTAATATATAAACAAATTTTTGTTTTTCAATTGCAGCTATTATTAATAGTTTGTAAAAGTAATTGTTATTTTATTCTGTAAAAAAAATTTTTACATATTAGAACAGCCCTTCCTCTTGGATCTGCTGCCAAATATTGCCCAGGAACTATTCTTCTACACCCTGTTTTACCAAATGTTTCCATATGCACCTTTATTATTTATTATAAAACTATATACATATTTATATGATCTTTGTAACCTTTTCAAAAATATTTTTGTTTATATTATATTCAACAATAACAATACGGCCAGAATCAGAACCAAGAATAAGATAATCTAATGTTGACTATATACATACAAACCCACAAAAATAATAATACCTTTGGTACCGCCTGGTAAACGAAAAGCAATCATACATCTTATAATACCATATACATCAATAGATGCCAATAAATTTAACTTTCCAGTGGATGGATCTGGTCTATACAATTCAATAATTCTACCTCGTGACATGGCAATTTCTTGTATTCTTGCTCCAGAAAAATTTCCATGTGCCGTACAGTAAATAGCTGTGGGTTTTTGAAGGGTAAAGTTATACAAGTACATCGATCGTTTGTCAATGTGTTAAGCGCATGCGTATTGTAAAATTTTGTTCATCATGTGGCTTATTGAACTTGATCCACTGATTTCATAACTAAGCCTTGAAAAGATATATATTTAATTATATTTAAACAAAAGTATCAATTATTTAAGTATAAGTTTACTTTAAATTTTATTCTAATTTATTATAAA
This sequence comes from Kudoa iwatai, assembly GCA_001407235.2. Lineage (NCBI taxonomy): Eukaryota > Metazoa > Cnidaria > Myxozoa > Multivalvulida > Kudoidae > Kudoa > Kudoa iwatai. The sequence goes on from JRUX01001401.1 coordinate 9,978, forward strand.
ATAGTTTTAACCTGAATTAAACCAATAGAACAGTTTTTTTATTCTGGAAAAAACAAAATTTTTATTTTTATATTAATTTTTGGGTTTTAAAATCAAAATATTGATTATGAAGATATGTAAACAACTGGATACAGAGCACTTCCTTCTAAACTTGCAACTGGCCAAGTACACAACCCAGTATGCGTTCCGCAAACGCGCACGCATTAATATTTAAGGTATGGAGGCATAGCCATAGTTTAAAAAAAATTTTTAAACAGTCATTTGACAGAATCAAGCTTTACTTTAAAAAAGTAAATTTTAAATTCAATTATGTAGGATAATAACGTGATAATAATTCATTAAAAATGGCAAGCCTTACCGACTATAAGTGATTGATTTTTAAATTTTATGATATTTGCAACAAATAATTTTAATTAGAATTTGTTAAAAGTATACAGCATGACTATTTTTAGAATATATCAATTAATAACCTACAAAGAATTGTAAAATAAATTTCATGTATTAAGCAAGTATTTGAGGAAAGAATATCCACCAAGGTTATCTAATTTTATCATGTATCCCACATGATACACCGTTGGTTAAATCAATTTAATTTTATTAATATTTTCTATAATTGATTTAAGTGACAAAAATTATTAAATCAGTTTCAATGAAAGCTAAAACTCTACGGAAAACTACGTACAGATATAGAATAACATGTTGCGTAATATGCTGAAAATTTAATGTTCAATGTATAATTTTATGCTATTTAATTATGGATGGTCAACAAATGAAATTAATTTACTTTTTTAATTGAAATAATGCCGCATTTTAAACATTTATATTAAAACAATAGATAAAATATACCAAATTACAAATGAAGATATATGTTTAAATTCTTATGGTAGATATCTGTAAAAAGCGTTCAAAAAAATAAAACCATTAGTTTTTTTTTCAACATATTACATGTATAAAATTAGTAATATATTGATCAATCAATGGATGGAATTTTGATTTCTACATTTTCAAAATTTTCATCAACTACAATCTGGCATCCTAAGCGTGATCTAAAACAAAATCAATGCTAAGATCTTGTAGATGTGATACAATACCTTGGATCAATATTAGTAACCATATCGAGCATGTCTTGTTCATCATTAGAAATTGGAGGAAGATATTTAAAATGTTTCCAATTAGAATCAAATATTACATGACAAGTGGAACATGCCAATTCTCCTCCACAAGCACCTACAATCAATTAATAAGTGAATATGATTTCATTACTGACATTCTAATTCAATATCATTTTTTTGAGCTATATCTATAATTTTTTCCCCACTAAAAGCTCGTACATGCTTCTTTACTCCATTTCTTTCAATAAATGTAAGATTGACCTCTTTCCTAGATTATCCATTATTTAATTAATATACTATAAATTACTTTAATTCTACACTTGTTCTACACATTCTAATATTAGAATTAGTACTTTTCATAATATTCTTTAAAACGCCTCCAATTGGTAAAATCTTCTTCAAACCTCCATAGCAATGGAACATAATTCATACTCTAACAAAACAGTACTAATACTTTAAGCTAAGTCTCTTTCTTTTATATTATTTTATTGAATATACACCTTTTAAATATGTTAAGTAGGAAGAATGTATTGTAGTATGAAAACTAATTCGATATATTGGTGCGCTTGCGCACTATAATACATTTCATGAAATGATTTCAAAGTTAGTAACCATATCATTTAAAAAATTGTCTTATCATTCAAATTAAACATATTTTTAAATAATAAAATCATTTTGTTTTAATGATGTTACTTTCTGATAATAAGAAGCCATTAAAAGCTAGTTAGTCGATAAAATTAAAAATTAAACAAAAATACAACTGTTCTATTTGAAATACTTACTAGATAATAATTTATACTTATAATTTAAATCTCAATTGTTTTATTTCTGCTATATAATTAATCTTGCAAATTCTAATGTATATAGAGTGTAAGTATTAACTTTTAAATATTCTCAAGTAACCAGAATTTGATTCTATCCCAGTATCAAAGGTATTTTAACAACAAACTTTAGGAAAAAAAACATTTTAATGTATTACTTGGTTACTCAATATCCCGCAATATTTTACAATCTTTTTAAATTAAAAATAAAAGTTTTTAGTCATTTACGATAAAAAAAATATATTTAAAACACTGGTTTTTATCGACTGAAGACAAAAATGTTGTTCAATCATATATAGAATCAACTCAATGTTTTATAAAGCACTGGAATGGTTAATTTAATTTTATTATAGCAATATAGTTTAGTTTATTTTATAGTACAGTAAAAAATATAGTAGTTGGTAAGGATTTTTGATTGTGGCACATGCGCACTGTTCTACCTCGATGAAATAGGAAATTAAACGTGCATTTAGACATCACGCATGTGTGTAAAATTATATCCTCTATTTTAAAATAAAATTAAAAAAAAAATTAAACCTGTTAGTTTAATACAAAGCATATAGTAACTATAGATAACTAGATTATTATACTTTACAACCACATATCAAACAACTATAGGTTTCTCTTAAAACAAATAATGCTTCAATAAAATTTATCAATAAAACTGACTATTATTCTATGAGGCAAACTAGTGTAATATTCAATATCTTCCATACATTGCAGCATATAGAAAATGAATGTAAAGCAAAATGAAATGAGATAAGAGGTAATTTTAACATAAATCAGTAATTTCACATTAAATTATGTTTATATTTTTAAAATCAGATGAAAAAAAATACACTATTTAGTTAATAAAACAATATTTATAGCTCTTTTTCTAAAGACAATCCATATTAGATACAGCAGCAATATGTTCCTCTTTTGTGGAAATATCTTGATGAGGTGGAGCATTATCAGCTTTATGATCAGACAGTAATTCCAATTCCTATATTAGTAGTTACAGAAGAATATGATAATTGAAATTAAGTTTATAATTACATTTTTAGGGGTATCAGTCTGATTATTATTTCTCAGATTAGAACCTTCTTCTGTGATTTCTTTTTCAATAAAATTAATTAATGTATTGCATCTTTTTTTCAATTCCTTTAAATATAATTAATAAATTAAAAAGCTATGTATGCAATTATAAATAAGATGTTATTTAAAACAAGTAGTGCTAATCAATATAAAAAGATTTACCAATGGAGTTCGTGATCTTAAAAACCAATCAAATCGAAATCTAGCACTTGCACGAATGCATTCAACCATTTCTTCATATACATAGGGGGAATCAAGTCCTAATTTAAACAACAAACACAACAAAAAACGATCTTCGTCTTCAGAGTAAATTTTTCCTTTGTTAGCACCATAATTAATTTTAAGTTCATATAAAGGATATTTGTATTGGGAAAACTAAAAATCAAGTTATAAAATTCATTATAAATATTGTATATTAAAGGTACTTTTTGATCTAAAGCATTTTTTAAATGTTTACGACGATTAAGTTTATTTCTACCACGTTCTATTGTAGCAAATATCTTACTATAATCTTCTAGTTCAGACATACGATTCATAAATGTATGATAATAAGCTTTAACCTTAGAGAAAAATATGAATTCAACGAAATTGATAGGCTGCTATATTAGATATACTTCGCTAGGTGTTTTTCCTTCAACATCATCCATAATGCAGCGTAAATTATCAGTTCCATATTTTTCTAGAGCCTTAACAAAATGGCAAAAGTCTCGTTTACTCCAATTAGAAAACCCCTATAAACAAAATTAAAAAAAATTAGAATATTCTTATATTTATTTGTGCTAGAATAATGGATAAAGTGAACAGTTTTAAACAATTATATAAGTACATGTTTCAAAAGCCTGTCTCTCTCATCATATTCCTCTTCAGTCAAAGGAACAGTAGCAGCATCAATTTTAGCTTGCTCAGATAGTTGTAATTGTTTAGCTTCTTCTATTGGTAGGTCAGGATTAAGCATTTCCTTGTAATCAATCGAATTTCTATAGTTGTAAAGTTCTTGGTTGAGCAAATCATACAATCTTTTTGGATAGAACTGAAAATCGAAAACAATTGGAAATTTTGGTGGTTTAGGAGCAGGTTTATATGCAACTCTTTCATTTGGTAATTTCATTATATCACTATAATATTTATCAACAGCATAATTGACACGACGTTCACGTTTAGGAGGATCAATCCAATTTATTCCTAGGTTATCTTTCTTTTTATTTCGGTAGTTCTCACCTTCAAAATCATACACGCTTGAAGGTATTTCAGTTGATTGTTCAAGAGAGAAATTTCTAAGTGCATTTTCACTTAAAGATTTAAATTTCTCATTTAATTCAGCAGTTTTATTTTCACCTTTAGCAAGTATAACATCAATATCTTCATCAGTAACAGTAGACTCTTTAGAAGCAAAAACTTTGTCAGCACCAGTTCTAATCATAGATAAAATTTCGTCTTTACCAACTTTAATATTTTGGTCAATGAGACGACCCTGTTGAATAATGATATTATCAAGATGTAATTTCATTTCAGCACGTTCAATAATTCTCTCTTCAACTGTATTTTCAGTTATAAAACGAAACACTTTAACTTGTTTCTTTTGACCGATTCTATGAGCTCGATCCATAGCTTGAAGATCCATCTGCGGATTCCAATCACTATCATATAATATAACTATGTCAGCAGTTGCTAAATTTATTCCAAGACCACCAGCTCTAGTACTGAGCAAAAATATAAATATAGGGCTATTTGGAGCATTAAATGCATCAATCTGAGCTTTCCTTAGATCACCGTTTGTCTGACCATCTATTCTACAATACTCATAGCCTTTCCATTGGATATATTCTTCAAGAATATCCAACATACGAGTCATTTGAGAAAAAATAAGGACGCGACTATTATCTTGATGTAATCTTTTAAGTAATTTATCTAGTATAACTAATTTCCCTGAATTTTGAACTAAATGTTCACCAGTATAATCACCTGTTTCAGGGCGATTGCCATTAAATAAATATGGATGATTACAACATTTTCTTAGCTGCATAAGTATGTTAAGAAGACCAGATCGATTAGCTTTTGCAACAGTAGAATTAACCAAATCAATATCTTTCAATAGAATAGCTGTATACCACTGACGCTGCATAGCACTTAAACCGACGTATATCTTAGTTTCTTTTTTAGGCAACAGGCGTGTTTCTACTTCTGATTTGAGACGTCTTAGTAAAAATGGTTGCAAAATTGAATGTAAACGTTTTATAAGTGTAGTTTCCTCACCTAAAACATCTTCCATATTGAACCACGAATCAAAATCTTCAGCATTTGCAAAGATATCTGGTAAAAGAAAATTTAATAAAGCCCACAATTCATGAAGATTATTTTGTAATGGTGTTCCTGTTAAAAGTAAACGATTTCTAGAGTTGAATTCACGTACAATTTCAGATAATTTTGATTTTTCATTTTTTATGCGATGTGCTTCATCTATGACCAAATAACCAAAATATAGTTTTTTTAAACGGGTTTTTTCATTTATACAAATTTCAAAACTTGTAATAATAACATCATAACTTTTTTTACTCTTTAGAATGGTATTTTCTAAAATATTTTTACGTTCATCTTTAGTACCAGCAAGTGTAATTGCATTAATTGATGGACAAAATCTATGAAATTCATTGGCCCAATTTGCAAGAGTTGACTTTGGACAAATAACAATATGAGGTCCAGGATTGTTTGCATGCATTTTCATGTAGCCAAGCAATGAGATGGTTTGAAGTGTCTTACCAAGTCCCATTTCATCAGCCAATATACCATTAATACCATTATGATAGAGTCCAATTAACCAATTCAAACCTCTTATTTGATAATCACGTAATATTCCACCAGTAATATATTTAGGTGATGATTGAAAATGAAACGCTGGAGTTGAGCTTTCTTCATCTAATAGCTCATCCTCAGAATTTAATGCTTGTTTAGTTCTTTTTTTTTCTAATTTTGGAGCTGATCTCTTTCTACTTTTTGTTATTTTATCAGATTGATTAATGTCCTTTAATAAGCGGTCACCAGTTCCATCCAAAAAATGAGAAAATATTTCACTCTTTTCAAGTAGAAAATTAATCCTTGCTTTTCTATCTTTTTCAATTTTTTCATGATGGAATGAATAAAGTGATTTATTATTCATGCTATTAGAGGTTGTACTATTTGTTGATACTAGTCCTTTTAAATGAGAGTTTTTGCCGTTTTTAATAGATGGTTCAAAATCATAGCTATCTTTGTCTGAAATTTCATAACTAGAATTACAATTTCTATCGTCAGTGCTTGTTGATAAAAACTCTAATTCTTGATTTCTCTTTCCACTATGAGATACATTGTTTCGTAACGATTTCTAAATATTACCAAAAATTATATAATACCATATATAACCATGATCTAATGTGCTTAAAAGATACTTTTGCCATAATTTTTCCTTATATAACAATAAATAATGCAGCAACACAACCAGATAAAATAGTAATTAATTCTAGCCTCACCACGGCGCAATAACTTTACTTACGATTGAATTACTATAACCAACGATTTTACTTTTTCGGTTATTTACCGAAGTTCATCTTATTACGCATCTAGTATATAACAGTTTGATGATATTCTAGCTAATAGATTATCATTTATAAATATGTTAAATTTAATTTTTTTAAATGCAAACCATTCAATCATTATAAAGAGGTGAATCCACTTCAAAATAAAGATTACACATTTATCCGTCAAATATAGGTGGAATATTTTGCTGAGTATTGGTCAAAAATTCACACATGTTTATTAAATTTTAATTCATATAGATAATAATACAAATAATTTCAATATAATTTCTAAAACATATAATTTGAATAACGATCCACTATTTCACTATCTGAAACCTAACAACAATATTTCTAAGTTTGCTATAAAATTAAGCTAACATTTTGAATATATTGGAACTAACCAGAAATAATGCTTAGAATAATAACTAAAGTGCTTAAATGTTAAACTCTACAACTTTATAAATTTTAAAGTTTCAAAAAAACAGATAAAGTTGTATTAGTTTAGAGATTTCATAGTCCCAAGCTAGTAGCAATATTATCATGGCTTTATTAGCATCACCAGAAAACTTTACAGTTAGAAAAAGTACTAAATCAAATAAATTAAAAGTTGTATATAATAAGAAAAATATAACAACACAGTACTATCTATTCATGTTAAACATGTTATCAGCTATGTTTGAAATTAAAAACAATAAGCTATTTCACCGCTATTTACAAAACAATCAAAACTTTTAATGTAAAATTTTTGTAGTAAATATAATTACTGTTGACTAAGATCCAGTTAAAAAAAATCAACTGTCAATTAATGAACTAAGCCGACCATTTGGTTGTATTCTCATTCTAATCACACGAAGATTAACGATATTATAAAAATCATAACTGTTCCCTAAATTACCGTCTAAAAAGGATATGATTCAATTATTTAAAAATAATTATAAAGAAAGATTATGTTTTTAGAATTTCTGTATATGGGACCTGTCATACATAATTTATTTAGTATATTTTTTTTTAATCTCTCAACTACAGGTACATACTCAAAGTTTTGTAGTTTATTAATTTTAAAATATATACAAAATTATGATAAAATTTAAAAAAAAGTCTTTTCAAGTAATTTTTAAAGGAGTAAAATGTCTACATATACATTACTCATGTGAAAATAAGCTTCTCCAAAAGTTCGTCAATGTTCGACGTAATAAGTTAGCGCTAATTATGCAAGCTACATGTTCCTATTCGTTACCATTGCAGTTTTTATAGTTTATCTACTGTTTAAAAACTGTTACTTTATTTATTTTAGGCAACACAATACTTTTTATTAATATAATTATTATTAAATACATTAGTTTCTATAAATAATATATAATGCAATAAGGTGTTTTATAGAATAGCTATAAATATTTTAGTCTATTAAATTTTTCTAAATTTCAATTTATCATAGTGTTTTGAATTGTTAAAAATTATTATGTCAATATTGGGGTGTAATTTTTTACATATTTTTATATTCCCAAACTACACAAGTTACAACAGAGATGGTATCTTTCATTATTAATCTATTTATATTGATTTAGTAAGAAAGCACTTAATTTCATTGGCGCTAGAGATCATGCTACGAGCAACACCGATTAGAAGATTTCCGAGTCACATGTTTTATTCCGTTGTGGTTTGTTCTATTTTGTGCAGTTATCAGTAAAGCTGAATATTTTTTTTTAAATTTAATGTTTTATTGTATAATACATCAATCTATCGAAATTCAGTGATAAATAGATTTATTTTACATTTTCAGCTAATAATCAAAAATTCTGTGCTATTGTAATAACTATTTAATTAGTAAAACAACATTTTACAACGAAATACACCGAATTAAGTTTCGACACATGTATCTAGTTAACCTTCTACTAAAATAAAGACAGCTTGATTTTATTTCAGATAGTATATGATAAATAATAATCCAATATATTAAGAGTAATATTACAATGATAAGTAACAATTGTAAAATGATCATGTAATATTGGTTTCATGATGATCACGCATACTGTATAAACTTGTCAAGCCATAATTTCAATTGAAAGTGATGATATAAATAAGACGTATTATGATTAGATGACTTAAATTTTATAAAAATTGTAACAATATATAATAGAATAAGGAAATAAGATGATTGTTGAGCGGGATTTTATATGATAACATAGAAGGCGCTTGCGCTAATATTTTGGCTGCAAAGTATGCAGAACGATAAACAGATCAATGAAGAATATAAAATATGGAAAAAAAATACCCCGTTTTTATATGATCTTGTTATGACTTATGCTTTGGAATGGCCTTCATTAACCATACAATGGTTACCTCAAGTATCTAAGTAAGTATCATACATAGTTCACCAATAAGATACAGTATTATTGTACGCAGTCAACTATCATGATGATAGGTAAAAGGTCTGATATTGTTAGCTGTTGAAGAAATTGTTTAGCATCATGCTTATGATGTTAAATATTTACATCATAACTTTTACTATCTAATCATACATAATAATTAAAATTTGCGGGATAATTTTACAAATAATTTAAGAGTATATCATAAAATGATATTACTTTAAAGGCAATCCCTATAGAATTATACACGATGGTAGCAACAATTTTTAATATCAACAGCCACAATAGTGTTATGATCTAAGACTCAGATATCTGAATTTATTGATTGTCCATATAATACTGTTGTTAAAATGATTCAATTTTAATGCTATAAAACTACACAACAAATATTAATATTTTATTTATAGAGTAGAATCAACAAATTCCAACAACCACAAGATCATTATAGGAACACATGCGTACTAATATCTCATTTTAAATGTTTATGATGTTTGTGCATATTTAGAGTGGATGAACAAAATTATTTAATGCTTGCTAATGTATATCTACCAGTAACCAATGTCGTTATTGACTCAAGTTTGGAAAATGATGATAAAGAATGTAAATTATTGTTATTATATTTGGAAATGGGTCATTACAATTAAATGATGTGATATTAATAGATTATGGAGGATTTGGTAAATCATCTGGGAAATTTGATATTGACATACGTATATGTCATGATGGAGAAGTTAATAGGTAAATAATAAAGTATTGTAACATTTTATTTATTTTTAAATAACTAGAGCCCGTTATATGCCTCAAAATCCATGTGTTATTGCAACAAAATCACCAAATCCCGATGTATATGTATTTGATTATACAAGACATCCTACCAAACCAGGTATATATATCACTAATTCTATAGATTATATCACATATATTAATTATTTTAAGATTTGAAAAAAGGATTTCAACCAGATATAAAACTTTGCGGACATAAAAAAGAAGGTTATGGTCTAAGTTGGAATGGACAATCAGAGGGTCGTATATTAAGTAGCTCAGATGATGGGGTATATTTAATGCATAAATTTTTATATTGATTTTATAACGTGTAATACATAAATAAAATCACAATAATGCTTATTATTGCAATACCTTTAGTCTAATATCTGCTTTATTTCTTACAAAAATTAATATTGTATATAAATTATTTTTTATAGACTATATGTTATTGGAATATAAATGGAACACCTTCTGTATATAAATTATATAGCTAAAGCATGATTTAAATTATCAATCTAGTCTCAAAAGTCTATAGACTGTTTGAGTCTTTATAGTGGAGATGTTGTTGTTGAAGATGTAAAATGGCATTCTTTTCATCAAGATATATTTGCTTCAGTGTCTGGTGATGGAAAAATAAAAATGTTTATATAATATTTATTAATTATAGCAAAGCTTTTATTCTTTCATTTAGATGGGACATACGTGAACCCAGTAAAAATCCTTCACATAACATTATAGGGCATAGTGGTGATGTAATTTCATATTTTATTTCAATTTTCGATTTTTTTATTAAGATATATTGTATATCTATGAGTCCTTTTTCAGAAAATATTTTTGCTACTGGCGGATCTGATAAAGTATTTTGTTTCTTATAAAAAAATTAAACATCAAAATTTTAATTTATCATGGTGTAATTATCATTTTTTTTATTCAATAAAAATTCTTATAGGCTGTAATGGTTATTCTATCTTTAAATTGATTTCAAATTTCAACTGATTATTTCTTAAATAGCTAGTATTTACTTTAAAATTTTTTTTACCTTTAATAACTCTAGTGTAATATATTTTTATATTTGAACAGATATAATTATCTATTTTTAAGTGATATTTAGTTAATTATACACTTGTATTATTATGCACTATCTAGAAATAATATATGGGTAAATTTTTGTATGAATTTAAGTGCAAGTTGTAGGTTGTTAGCTTTTACGTGATAAAAATGTTTTAATGAAATTTTCGCGCTAAAACAATTATCGAATTTGTTGTTATTTTTTATAACAATAACTTAAGGTTGTAAAATTATGGGACATAAGACATATGGATAAAGGGTCTGTACATGATCTAGTTAGCCATAAAAGTGACGTTATTCAAATTGAATGGTCTCCACATAGAGAAACAATGTTAGCATCATGTAGTACTGATCGAAGGGTCAATATATGGGATCTTAGGTATCATGTTGATATACCATACATATTTAATTTTGAAAATGTTTCATATAGTAGAGTTGGTATTGATCCATCACAGGAAGACCTTCTTGATGGACCTGCAGAGCTTATATTTGTTCATGGTGGTCATACATCAAAAATTTCCGATATATCTTGGAATATTAATGAACCTCTATTGATTGGATCCGTATCTGACGATAATATTATTCAATTTTGGAAAATGATTTATGGAGTTGAAAGTGATGATAATGAACAAGAACCAGTGGCTATTAAACGTCCTGATCCCGATTTATCAGAAACTAAAATTGATAATGATATTTCCGTTGATGTATCCAAATCAATTCCTCAAAAAGCGCCTAAAGTGTAATATTTTATCTAATAGATTTCTTTCATATTTCTTTTGGTATTATTAATTATACATGTTTATTATTGTGTATGTTATCGCTATATTGTTTAATTGTTGTAGTCTTTTATAGCCAATATTGAAGTTTTTAACTGTTAATTCTTCAGTAAAATCTTCAATGAAATACGAAACACTAAATAAAAGTTTAAATATTTATTTCTATTATGTTTTTATTAAATATTACATTATACTACGAATAATTTCATTTAATCGCTATATTATTTTATTGCATTTCAATATATTTCATTAAATGATTTATAATGCTAATAGGTTATATTAAAAAATAATAGTTTAAATGTCTAAAAAATATGAATTTAGTGTAATATTCTTACTATATTATTTGCTATTATAAAAACATTAATCTCTTTTTAGTGTACAATCAACATAAATAAGTATATTATGCTAGTTCTAACAGATTATTATTCAAAAATATTACTATTCTATTTTTATTTTTTTTTTGATGTTCTGAATCAAGCTATAATTTCCTAATGGGATTATGAATGTGATATTTTAAAAGATTCATTAATTATTATATAAATCAGACTACAATAGCTCGCTAAAAATTAGTTTCCCCTTCATACAACAGGTGCGCGAACAACGTTCCATATGTTTGGTAGTGGAATCTTTATTCCATTAATTTTACTTCTAAATAAGTTTTCATAATAAGAAAAATTACATTTAAAACTATAATGCTTATGGTGTGATTCAAATGTATATCTTATGCTTACTATACTATTGATCAACTAATATATTTCTTAAAAATATTACATTAATGATGGTAAAATGATATTATATATATATATAAAATATCTTTTAGCATGATTTAAGTACAAAATATTTAGTTTCTATGCTAAAAATGATAGTAAACATTATTAGCAATGAGGTTTGTTCATGATTAGTAAATATAGTTTATTTCCAAATTCTAGCTAAAAATTATATTAAATTATGTTTATAATAAGTATTTTATAAAAAATATATATTTTATTTTTATAAACAGCAGAAAAATATATTTTGAATTTGCCACGTGTCATTATTGATAAATTCAACATCAAACTTTAATAATAAAAATGCTACCTTAATACTATTTATAATTAAAAAAATTGTATTGAAATTAAAAAAATTTTATAACTATTCTGTATAAAAAGTTTTTTATTGTTTATACCGATTTAATCCGATCGTGAGTTTAATTAATTTGTACAGCATTGAGCGATCTAGAACTACCATGTTCATATATCATATTTGGCTATTATTAAGTGTTTTGTTTCTTTCAAACACACTAACTTTATATGAATTCCAAACTAAACCAGTTGTTGCACAACTAACAACTGATTGGATTGCTTCACCATTAATATTAGAAACTAGGTATGTAAATATTTAAAAATAATATATTTATTTATTTTTATAGTGAATTCTTTGTTAAATATAAACCGGAAGATTATTGGAATTTTTTAAAAGATTGTTCTGATAGATTTGACTCAATAAAAGTTTGCCACATTGATGGTATCTTTTTTTGTAGATAGTTTATTATTATTTTAACTTTATTTTTAGAATATAATATTATAATTGATATTGTTTCTAAATATTTTTCTACTGAACTATTAGATTATTTTAATGTGAGATTGGCTAGGCATGATTTTGCACCAAGAATTTATTTATATCAAAAAGTAATTGTTGTTATATAATATTTGTGCAATGTTAGTATATTGTTTTATTAATCGTATTTATTCTTTTTTTTATTAAGATTCTTAATGAAAGTGATATCGAATTGGATTGCCATGATGTTTTTTTTAGTGGGAACCAATTTTTTTGTGACTTTTCAAACATCACTAACATTATTAATTACACTGATAATCCATCAAACAATAGGTTGCCATAGTAATTTAACCATTTTAATCTTTCTTTAGAAATTTTAACACTTTATTTGAAAAATATCCTACATATGGAGGGAAAAATACTAAAAAAGAAATAATTGTTTATTATTTTGGGCATGTTGGTACTAAAGAATTTTGGAAGGTGTTTCAAAATTTAATAAACCTAATGGAATCGAAAAAAAGCATAGATTTTGTTATCATACCATTTTCTAAAGTAATCACATTAAAGTAGTGATATTTTTTAAATGTTGTATTGGTAAAATGAATAAAGTGTTAAGAATGTAATTATTATAAAAATAATAATACTTAAACATTATTCTGTGTTTAATAATTGACAAATGAATAATAGTTTAGTTTATTTGAATAAAATAATAATATACTTTCCATTTTAGTTAAAAGTATTATGAGTATATATGAAAAATTGATTATTTATTAAGTTTATTTAAATTTTAGTGTGATTTAAGCTAAGTAAAAAGATTTTATATAAATAGATAATATTTAACAAATATTTTTTGATTATCATTATATATAACATTCATTAGATACATAATTTATAAAATTTTAATCAAATTAAATAAATTGTAATAATAAAATATATTGGATTTAGAAAAAATGCTCAATGAATGTTGGGTTATCAAATTATGGAATGAGTCTTTCAATAAAAAAATTAAAATATGATCTAGAAAATGACACACTTATAGATTATATTCCTTACAAAAGTAATAGTATATTATCAAAATGGCTTGATATTTCAATACACCATAACAATAACTCAGATGTTGATCCTGGTTTTAATATTAGTCGATTAATGTAAATATTTATTAAAATATACTTATAAAAATAAATTTTTTTTTTATACAAGTCGTAATTATCCTCAATATTCAAAAGAATTGTTAGATTTAAGGAGTTATTTATATGATAATGATAATTTTACTGGTGGAATTGCTATAGATCAATTAGAACCAAAAGATATTGATAGTATTGTTATAAAATACTTACTTATTAATGATAATAATTGTAATTTAGCATTTTCATACTGTTTTATAACAAAAGCTAAAACTTTTAAAACAATACAAGAGTTAGATACAACTCTCTCTAATTTGCCATCATATATGAAGTAATTTTCTATCTAAAATATTACCTTATAAATTATTATCAATTATAGGGATATTAGTAGGTGCAAGATATCTAAAGTTATGCGAAAAAATGTCAACAAATTTATTGATGTAATCCACTATTATTTTAAGAAATCAATCATCTTATATTATATTAGCATATGTCCAATAATAGATTATCAAAAGGAGTTTATTTTAATGGTCAAGAAATAGAAGTTATTCATGATAAGAATTTTGAGAAAATATTATTAAATGAAACTATTATTGCTTCAATTCTATCTAGTTACATCAAAAATAATAACATAAATAAGCTTGATTCTAATGAATACAATAATTTAATGGAATCTCATTCTAATGATATTTTAAAATCCAAACGACTTGATATCAAATTATCTACAATAACGGTAATTACTTTCCATTATTATTAATATTAGCATATATTATTTTATTTTTAGTGGTTAAATAATCTTGAAAAAGATTTAGTTTATTCATTTTGGCCTAAACAAATCTTTTACGTAAATTTTTACACTTTTTTTATTAAAATTAACTCTATATTTGTTATTTAGCTATTTCAATTATCTTTTGTGGGACAGTTACCATCAGTTGCATTAAATGCATACAATTTTGTATCTATTTTGATAAAATAAAATACATATTTTTATTAAAAATGTTTTAAGGTTGGTTTTATTGATTTAATGGATACTAACACATACAATTTACTTGAAACCATTTTCCAATTACTCGATTCTCATATACCCATACGGTATACACCTATTTAATTTGTATAATTTGCATAAAACCTATTATTTACTGTTTTTTTAATATAAAAACATTTTATTCTTTATTTAATAATTTTAAAGTTTGTTTATAATTCTTTGTAAGTTCATACTAATATTGTTTATAACTAATCATAATTAATTTTTCCATTGATTTTACACGTAATTACAATTTATAAAAGATATTAACTCAATTTCATTTTTCTACTTTAAATATTAATTCATTATCTTTTCATAGCTTGATTTTTTGACTCTATCTATTAAATTAATGATTATACTTATAAAATATATTTAAAATTAAACTCTTTATACTATATTTTTATTCATTTTCCCTTATATATAATTTCATAATTTAATTTATATATTATATTGGCACTCCATCATTCTTCCGGGCATTATTTCTAGTTCTTTTTAGGCTTAAAAATAGTATTAAATTAATATAATACTTGTTTGTATTATTGTTAATATTTAAAATAATATAAATTATGACGTCTATATTAATTGTATCAGTTTCCAAATACCTTTTTAGGTTTGGGTTGGTAATAAATATCAATAAAAGTTGCAAATTCTCCAAACTAATGGCATCTGGATTTTACTTTCTAGCTTCAAAAAATCCTAGACAAGCAACTCGATTTTTAATTGATGTACTTTATTTACTTTAGAATTATGCATAATAATGAGATAGGTACTTCGATCAAGTCCAAATTTAAATACACAGCTAATTAAAAGCACTTTTAATAAATATTCCAAGTTGGATTTGATTAATATACAAGAAAATTCCGATCTAGTGAATGATAAATTAAGTGTATAACTTGGCTTAAAATTTTAATTTATTTATTGCATAATGTTTTCTTAGGAACTACGTATGGATATTAAAGATCTAGGATTAAATTTTGGCAGCTCTTATTTTTTTATGAATGGAAAAAAAATTGATATATTTAAAGTATTTTTTTTTATTCTATTATATATTATGTATTTAAAAAATTCCATTATATATATATTTATTTTGTTCATTAAAATAATAATTTAATAGAATATTTGATATAAATTTCATTCATTTTTATAATATTTAAATAATAAAATTTATCATTTATATTTAGCCTGATGATATCATTGCACGAGCTATTGTCAATGCAGCTTTCAATGAACTTTTACATTTATATCAAAAATTCATGAATAACAATTTTTTAAATATCAAGCAACTCATACGCACTAATGAACATTTTCTAAAAAGGATGAATATAAAATTAATTGAATCTCCTCAATTTTTTAATGATATTAGTATTTTTGCTAATCACACATCCATACTCAATCTACTTGATTCTATTAAATCTAATACTGTGATTTTTCAAAAGAGTTACACCACCACTCATTATGATTCATCTATTCACAGTATAGAAATAATATATTAATAATAATTTGATCTTATTTATGTATATATAAAATTATCTTTCATTATTATAATAGGTGGAAATGTGTTGTTGTTTATTAACCTTAATTCAGCAATTGGTCGTTTTCTTGTACAATTAATTGTTGGCCATCATTCACAAGTAATTACGATATAGATTATAAATATCTTACTTTTGATCAATTATTACTAGACTATTAATAATGCCAAATATGTTTTTGTTTTTAATGGTTTACACAATCAATTGGATCTTACTAACAATTTGATTCATATTCTAAGCCACACCAATAAAAACACTTCTAATTTAAGCTATCAAGTTGAGTTACTTTTTGAAAATTATCCAATTTATCAGGAAAATAGTAAAAATTTATCGTTATCTACCTTCATGATCAATGAAACATTTTATAATACAATACAAATGAATTGTTGTATTAATGCAATTGTTTGGCTTAATAAAGTAGTACACTCTAATATTCACTATACAATTATGAGTATTCATTTAGATATACAAATTAAATCAAATAAGTGATTTATTGAGTGATGATTTAGATTTAATTTTAGAAATGAGTAAAATTTCAAATTCCCTACTTACTAATGTATGTATATTCATATTTATCGCTAATCACGTGTTTTATCTATTTTTTAATGATAAAAGTCTTAAAATATAAATTTAGCTGGATAATAATTTGGATCAATTGAATGGTAAAACATTTTCTATATGGTTAAATGTTATAATGGGAAAATTTTCATCTGTTCCAAGATACAACACTAAAATTGATCCACTTATATCTAAATTTAATGATTTGTAAATTAAAATATAAAACTATTATTAAATATCTATATAGTACATTAAATTTTGATATAAAAAAAGAACGAAAAGATAGATTTTTAGATTTCCTTACTCCAAAAATAGTTGCTATTATAGATCCTCTTTCTGAAGGTAATCTTTATATAAAATAATTTATAATATTAAATTTAATTAAAACAATAGATTCACAAAAAATAGTAAGCCAACTCACAGCACTGTATTCAGCCTATTCATTTAAAATAAGTTTTATAATGATTCCTACACCAAATATGGAAAAAATTCCAATAAATGGATACTATCGATGGTGTTTACCTTCATCATTAAATTTTGATACCAAAACAGGCTATATGTTATCACCATCAGTGATATTTGATCAACTACCAATTAATCCATTATACACATCACATATGGACATTCCTTCTTATTGGATGATTCAAAATAATTTTTCTAATTGTGATATGGATAATATCTACCTTAAAACTGTATTTTTGAATGATTTAATGATTGCTAGTGCAATATTATTACTATTATTTAGGTTTTAAGGAATTGTTATGCTTTATATCACTTAAAACATATACTTATTGAAGGTAATAATTAAATATTTCTATTAAAAATGGATACAATTATCTAATAGGGTCATCTTGGTATATAAAATATGTGTCACCAAGTAGTGGTATACAATATGTGCTTGAAGATATCAACCATAAAATGTATAGTGATACACTTGTGATGAATAATCTTGGTTACTTTCAATTGAAATCAACTACTGGACTTTATAAGATAATTCCAAAAAATTCTTCATCTACTCTATCATATTCTATAATATCAATAACAATGAATTCTAAACCCATAAGTTTTATTGTAGTTGACAGCTTTGAAGGTATAGAATTAGAGATAATGGGTAGTAAAGATAATAAATCTACGGATGATAGTACTTCTATCAACAATCATGCAAATGAGTATAATGATGGATTTTGGGGAAAATTATCCAATTGGTTTCGTTCATCCAACAATAGATCCACCAAGGGTCAAACTTCTGATGATACTATTAATGTGTTCTCAGTTGCAACAGGATCTGTCTATGAAAGATTTATAAGGTTAATCTGTTAAAAATTTGTTTTTTTAAATTTTTAATGTCCATCTATAGAGTTATGATGCTAAGTGTTATTAAACACACTAAAAAACATGTCAAATTTTGGCTATTAAGAAATTACTTATCAGCTAATTTTATTGTAAATAAGTTTTATTAAAACTACACTTTTTTGATTTTTATTAGAACTCACTATCAATAATGGCAAATAAATATAAGTTTGAGTATGAGCTTGTTCAATATCAATGGCCTAAATGGTTAAATAGTCAAAAAGAAAAAAGAAGAATAATCTGGGGGTAACTTTTTATAAATTTTTTTAATTAAATAAATTTATAAATATAATAAATGATTTATTATATTTTTACCCGGTTATATATTCATTTTTTATAATAATATTATTAGTGTATTATTGACTAAAATATGGTATATATGTATTTGTAAACTTTTCATTATAATAAACCATCTAAAATTAAAGTTATTTCTAATTAGAATACATATATGCTATTATCTTTCATCTTTTTTTAATATATAACTATATTTATAAAATACAATATACATTTATTATGTATTGGACATTTTTCTAGATACAAAATTTTATTCTTGGATGTACTTTTTCCACTTGATGTTAAACGTGTTATTTTTGTGGATGCCGATCAAGTTGTTCGAGAAGACTTAGATATACTAAATAAGATGAACCTTGGCAATGCACCTTATGCCTATACTCCATTTTGTAATGATCGACCAGATGTTGATAATTTAAGGTAGACTTTAACTTTAGTTAGGATCTTTCCATTGAAATTTTTTAAATTGATAGATTTTGGTTGAGTGGTTATTGGAAAAAGTTGTTACGTGATAAACCATACCATATAAGTGCACTTTATGTTGTAGATTTGGTGAAATTTAGAAAATTAGCTGTTGGTGATCGTTTAAGGGCTCATTATCAGGGATTATCAGAGGATCCAAACAGTCTATCAAATCTTGATCAGGTTATTTTCACATTCAAATATTATAACAATATTTTATTTATTTTCTATCTAATATTATGTATAATAGGAACCTTTTAGCTATAATAAATATATTTATTATTTTTTATGTAAATGTTTAACTGATAATATTAGAACATAAATAGCTTTCATTTATTGATATAATTATTTATGTGTATATACAGGATCTACCAAACAGTTTAATCCATGAAATTCCAATCAAATCTCTTCCAAATGAATGGTTATGGTGTGAAACATGGTGTAGTGATTCTACAAAAAAATATGCTAAATCAATTGACTTGGTAAAATTCCAACTTATAATTTTTATTGTATATATTTGCTATCGCCTATAATTCCTTTTAAAAAATAGTGTGGAAATCCACTAACAAATGAACCTAAATGGAAAAGTGCATTCAGAATAATTCCTGAATTTTATCAATATGATAATGAAATTGAAAGTTTGCTTTATGCAAAACAAAATACGACTCAAAAAAATGATATAACCAAGGATGAATTATAATATTTTACTATTCAATATAATAATTTTTAGAATTAAAACATAATCATTATATTATGTGAATATAATTCAGCTTCTTCTATTTCTTAGCTTCTTCAGCATGAATAATACATTCCAAATAGTCAACTTTATGCTCCAAAGCTTGCAATGATTCATTCATTTTATTGATTTTCACAACACAACTACTACCTAAAATGCAGTTAATATTATAAATTTTTTTTCCTTATATATTTTATAATTAACAAATATCAACAATGAAACATTTATTCAATCACATAATATCCATCATATCAATACTATTATAGATATAGTTATAATTTGATTTGATTATTTACCTAAGTTATTAATTTTATCCACAAACGTTCTAACACAATTATTAAGGTCAGATATTCGTGTTCTTCCATGCCAATCTAATTGTGGATCAGAATCCAATGCATCTCTCATTGTATCAAACAATTTAATACAACAAAACTCGGTTTCAATCGGACTTTTCAATATGTTTACATCATAGTTAGTAATAAATGATTGTTTTTTATATAAAAATATATACTTTTAAATAATTTGAAAACAATAAATAGTAACCATTTAAGAACGAATCCAACCATTAATAACCGATTCGTTTGCGTGCGCGTGTTTCATGCGATGAACCCTAAACATTCGAATTTTGTTATCGATCAATCTGATTCTTATACAAATCGCAATATTACTGAATTAAAGGACGGAAAAAATTTTTTAATAGATGATTTTATTGATGTTAAACAATCAAATGAACTAATTTTAGAATATTTGGAATATATGGGTTTGGTATCAACCTTAAAGTGTTTCAAAAATGAACTCTCACAACAATGTCCAGATAAACCACCTTATTTAAAGAAAATGGATGAAATATTTTCTTTAATTATGAATTTTAAATCTTTTGATGCTTTGAAAGTTATCAAAAATTTATATGAAGACTTTCAAAAAGATCATCATGATTTATATGTAAAAATATTATCATTAGAATTTCTGTCATTAATATGCAAAAATGAAGTATGTTTAGTTTTAAATATAGTTGTTTTTTTTTTGATATACATATATATTTTATGTGTAGGTAGAAGAGGCTGTAATATATTCAAAAAAATATTTTTTAAAATATATTGATGATTGTGAACAAAAAAATGAATATATTGAGGATATTCTATTGTTACTTGCCTATGAAAATGTGTATCATTCACCTTCAAGTAGCTATTTGCATGAATCTTTTAGATCAAAGCTAGCCCATGATATAATTATTACTGTTATGAATCATATAAATAATAGCACTAATGAACCTGGTCTATTGACACTTTTTAGAGCATTATATTTTACTGAAAATGAAATTGGTGAAGAAAATGATACCGTAAAATTTATTGACTCATGTGAATCTACAAATAGTAACATAGAGTAAATAGCTTCTGTCTCTTTGGCTTTAAATTTTTTTTTGTTACATATTATACAATTTTTTTCTTTTTCAATAGAGATTAGTTTTGTTACTTTTCAATTCTATAATATTTATTTTTTTATTACGCATTGGTCTAAATAATAAATATCATGTGTAATACATGAATTGTGACGTGTACCTATTAAAAAATCACTTCATGTATTAGCTATAGAGATAGATCGATAATCGTAATAATTAATTTTAGTATATTTATTATGGTTCTTGTCTGATCATGGTGTCAGTCTCAGCGAAATAGTTTTATTGTAATGGGTTAATATGCTACAACTTAGTAGTTCTAACACTAAATTAATATTAGCATAAAGAACATTTTTATACTTTTTATTTTAAATATTATAAAATTTTTCTACCATAAACGTGAACACTTGACCTGACAGCTATTAGATAATCCTATAATTTTTGCGCATGCCAACCTAGAGTGAAGACTGTAAATAATCACAAACTTTCAGCATCTATCATAAAATTTGTATGTCTATTCCAGTAAAAAAAATAACAATAAATGTAAAATAAAAAATTTTAGTTTATAAAATTTTTAAAAGAGTTTAAATACTAATTTTCTGAAAATAAACCTACTTTATTATTGTAAATAACTTTTTTTTGAATCGTATTTTAATTAAGGTACAAATTTAATATATTTATACTATTAATTTGTGATCATTAAAATAAGATATAATTTATTATTTTAAATGGTTACTTTAAGTCAATAATAAAACTTTTTTTACAGTGATATCACCAATTTTCTTGTATATTAATTAAAATATAAAAACTACTTTAATAAAGTTAAACTTATATGGTTTTAGTCATACAATATTTTTAAGTTACAGATTTTTTGTTATGATATTCATTTGAATGAATTGAATGTTTAGTTTTTCTTCATTATGTCTAGTAAAGTAAGAATTATTATAATTTTTTATTTTTAAGTGTACATTATGATTAATAATATAAACATTTTCATTCATCTTTATTAACTCTAATTTAAAACCATACCACTATAAACATAAATTTACATTTTGAAAAATTTTAAAAGATTTTGGCTATAATATTTTTGTATTTTTGTGAAATTAATCAATAAACTTTCAAGTTTAGTCCTATAATTTGATAATAAACACTCCATCCCTAGAGTTATACTTAAGATATTTAATTTATTTTAAATTTCTATCTTATTACTGATATATTATTTATATGGAATAATATTTATAATTCAAAAATTACTATCACCTTTGTTTAAACACTAAAATGTTATTTTTAATACCTAATTTTTCTATATATTATGAAATGTCACCATCTAACAACCAATTTCATTATAATTTTCATTCATTTTTGTCTTAAAACTCAAAAAATAGATATTTAACATGTTATTTTATTAATTTTTAATAAAATATACCTATCAATTAGTATGACAAAAAAAATGTATTAGTTGATAAAATATTTGACTATCTTCAATTTATCAAATAAGTAAAAATGTTTTATTTAATTTCAAATGAAATTATTAATATTATTTAATGTAAACATAATATAATTAGCATTTATACAGTCCAATGATTTGAATTGATATTTAAATTGCAGAACGATGATAAAAAGTAGTTTAATATGATTAATAGTAGTAAATAGAGAAATTAATTGTATTTTAAAGTATGTAAACATTTATATATTGGACACATCCAGTGACACTCGATGAATGAAGTTTTTACGATAATATCCGGAAATATCCGAACAATCTTAAAAAAAGCGTAAGGTTGGGGTTTGCCAATCATAAGTGATGTATTTCTATACATTTTTTTTAAGTTTATAATGTGTATTATAGATAGGTTAAAAATATTTATATAAATATACCTATATATCAAATATTTGATTAGTTATAGACATAATATATTATTTTATTAAAAATAAATATTTAAAATTATGAAACTGATTTATGATTTAATAATAAAAAATACATGAGATTTATTGATTGAGTGGTTTGTTTATCATCAAAATGAAATGATATGGCAGCGCATAATTACCTGTGAGTTGCGCACGAGCTAATGTCAGGCGTTTACCCCACTAAGCAAGTAAAAGTATCAGATGGTGATGACTTTTACACAAGATATATTGATAAATCAGCATGCAAAGATTTTTTTTACAAATTACAGGTGTTTTTTTACAGTCATTAATATATATAATAGAGCGTCAAAATTTAGTTGATAGATTTTATCATTATTATACTTATATAAAATATTAATTTATATCATATAGAATTGTCAAGCTGAAAAGGCTGACTGGCGAAAGTGTAAAACAGAACTAAACAATTTTAAAGAGTGTATGACCAACAATAATGTCAAAACTACTGCAAATATATAGAATGAATTTAACAATACAATGTCCAAAATAATATTTTTTTAAGTTAAAAGTTTATAAACGATTATTTGCTTGCTCCATATAGTTTAATAACATGCACAGTTAGCACAGTATGTGATATTGGAATATATAACGTCTTCATGGATTGTTGTAGAAATTAAGTCAAATCTGTATCACCATCAATTTCTTTTTTCACTCTTAACAGTAATGTTGCACACCAATTATCAAGACGGGAGATTGAATCATATTTTTGCAACTAGAAAAAGCATACATAGATAGTATAGTTGAAATAATAATTACATGTTGACTAAATGCTTCAGAATCTTCTTCTTCAACAGCTGCGATTATATTCTAAATGTAGGCAATCATATTGGTAGGTTAATTTATTATATATTGGATGTGAATGAAGTACTTTTAAAAGTCCATATTCACGACTATCCATAAAATGAGGTGATAAATCACAATATTTTTCAATACATCGTTTAGCAGCAAGAACATCCATGCAAAGATTACAAATAGTAGCTTTAAAGTAATAGTCTTTAAGTGAATACTTTAAAAGATTAGAATCTAAACATGACTCTGCAACCTATACAATACATGTTTGCAGCATTAATTGAGTGAGACATGAAATACTTCTTCAAAAATTTTGACAGCTTTTTGATAATCTTCATTTGTAGCAGAAAATTCCGCTATTTTTAAAAGACATTTATTTGCTTGACTTAAATATGAGTATATTTATTGGTGGTTATAATAACAATAAAATGAAAAAATTATCACGTTCTAGATTCTTCTCCTTTATAGAAATCTGCAGCCTTTTCATAATATACGACTGCATTATGCATATCTTTTAGTGACTGATCATATATCTCTGCAATAGTTACAAGATGCTTTGCCGCCATGCTAAAGCGACCCTATTTATTTATAAATTGCACATTATAATATATAGAAAGGTGTAACATTATCTACCATATCAGTATATATATCAACAGCATTTTTATAACATTCAATTGCTTCTAAAAATAAATAAATCATTAAATATGCAAAAAAAACACATTTAAAACCTTTATAATTTTCCTTCCTGTAACAATTTCCTGCTTCAATAAAATTTTGAGTGGCATCTATCATATTTTGTAATGATTTAAGATTAAGTGATGCTGCTTTTTTGAATGAAATTCCTGCATCTACATTATAGTACAACAAGTTAAATTATATTTTCTCTAGTAACAAAATAATTGTGTATAAACTACTTTCCCAACTTTTACACACTTTAAACATATTTCCAGCTTTAACATATAAATCTACAGCGTTTTCATATGATGTGGAATCACTTGTCCTATAATATAGCAACTAATATAAACCAACTTTCACCAAGCTATGACTTACCCAAAAAGAGAACTAAAAAATCCAGATGCTTTATTACAACCTTTTTTTTCTGCAGCTTCAAAGATAGATAAAGCTTCTTCTTCGCTTGGCATCTATAAATTGTTAGAGATTTACAACCAAATAAATTCTCAAAGTTTAATAGTATATTTTATATTTCTATAATGTTTTTAAATGTTTAAATATAAACTTTTTACATTGATAATTAAAAAATGATAGTATTTATTTACTAATATATTTTTAAAATGGTCAATGAACAAATTAGTTATTAAAACTTTGGTTGGTAGTTTGTCGTACTCAATCGTA
>JRUX01001402.1:0-35584 GCA_001407235.2 Kudoa iwatai
AATTTTCATATTAAATATATTGACTGAGCGATGCCGCTATTATAGTTATTATAATAATATTGATGCGTAAACAAAATAGATATAGTTTTAAAATAAAAATGATAACAAACAAAACTTTATAATATGATTTAAAATTATTTTTCTAGTTAACGAGTAGATATACATCTTAAATTGTTTTTAATAATAAATATAGTACGTCAACTAGGAGATTAAAGTAAATTAATTGCTAACAAAAAAAAATGGAATTTTATGCTTAAAAAACCATAATTTTTACTTATTTTTAAATTAAATCAAATAAGACACAATATTTAAAAATTAATAAAACCAAATATAATTTTATGTACACATTAGAACTTAGTTTTATTATTTTACAAAAAAAAATTGACCACATAATTTTTATTAGTAAATATTTTCACCGACTAAAAATGTGACTATAGTAACAAAGCTTGTAATGAATTGTAATCCCATAGGATTACAAATAAAACAAGAAAAACATCCATAAATAGCTGTTTAAAACTTCACTTTTATAAATTTAAGTGCTAATATAAACATAAATTAAATTCAAACATTAAATTAAAATAATGACACTTAAACTATACTGAAAGATTAACAGGTTTCCATTTAAGGAAACAAAAGGACTACCTTGGATACATACCGGATTAGTCACGCCGCTTTTGAACTATCAACAATATAATGTCGGAAGAGGAGGTTGCAGCATTGGTTATTGATAATGGATCTGGGATGTGTAAGGCTGGATTTGCTGGTGATGATGCACCAAGAGCAGTTTTTCCTAGTATCGTTGGTAGACCAAGACATCAAGGAATAATGGTAGGTATGGGACAAAAAGATTCTTATGTTGGTGATGAAGCTCAGTCAAAAAGAGGTATTCTCTCATTAAAATATCCAATTGAGCATGGTATTGTCACTAATTGGGATGATATGGAAAAGATATGGCATCATACATTCTATAATGAGTTACGTGTAGCACCTGAAGAACATCCTGTATTACTTACAGAAGCTCCGCTGAATCCTAAAGCAAACCGTGAAAAAATGACACAGATAATGTTTGAAACATTTAATTCACCAGCAATGTATGTGGCTATACAAGCAGTTCTTTCTTTATACGCTTCTGGACGTACAACTGGTATTGTATTAGATTCAGGTGATGGTGTATCACATACAGTACCCATTTATGAGGGTTACGCTCTACCTCACGCTATTATAAGATTAGACCTTGCTGGAAGAGATTTAACTGATTATTTAATGAAAATTTTAACTGAGCGTGGTTACAGTTTTACAACTACAGCTGAAAGGGAAATTGTTAGAGATATCAAAGAGAAACTATGCTACGTTGCTCTAGATTTCCCTCATGAATTAAATGTAGCTGCATCAAGCTCATCATTAGAAAAATGTTATGAATTACCAGATGGTCAGGTTATAACTATTGGTAATGAAAGGTTCAGATGCCCAGAAGCTTTGTTTCAACCTTCATTCTTGGGTATGGAATCTGTGGGTATACATGAAACTGCTTACAATTCAATAATGAAATGTGATGTTGATATAAGAAAAGATCTCTATTCAAATACAGTTCTATCTGGAGGTTCTACTATGTTCCCTAGTATTGCAGATCGTATGCAAAGAGAAGTCAGTGCTCTTGCACCTCCCACTATGAAAGTTAAGATTATTTCTCCACCTGAAAGAAAATACTCTGTTTGGATTGGTGGCTCAATATTGGCATCACTCTCTACTTTCCAGCAAATGTGGATTTCAAAAATGGAATATGATGAAGCTGGTCCCTCTATTGTTCATAGAAAATGTTTCTGAACCATAACTGTTATTGTCATTAATTCGTCTATTATTTTCGTCTTTGTCTCTAATTCATTGATATGTTGATTTCTTTGTTTTATATTATTAGATTTTTTGAAACCATCTATCAATTTTATATACTCTTTTTATAAAATAGTTTGGAAAATAATGCTTTACTTAATTTTTGTATTTAATCTTAAAAATTTACACTCAAAATTACTATGGATTATTTTTCTTTTCGTTTAAAGTTTTATGATTTCTGAAAGTGCATTTGGGGATGGAACATGATTAAAAATGAATGGTGCAAATTTTACGCTTTAAAAATAACTCTAAAGGTACTTTTTTATATCCAAATGTTTATTAATAAAATAGTTTTTTTTTTCTTCAAGTATACTGCAATTAATTTAATTTAAGTACTACATGAACTTTAAATATGGTGTACAACTCCTGTTACCTCAAGTTATTTGTAGAATTTTGTTGACTATCACACATCTAGACACCCTAAAATATATATATATTTAGTTTTTTTAGGGTTAAAAAAATAGATAAACCTTAAATGTATGGTTTAAAAGGGATAGAAGTGTAATTAGTTAAAATTTGTTTCTTATTTAAAAATTAACAGCGTATACTAACTTTAAATAATTTTGATTCATATATTTAAACTTAGCAACATTTTTAATTTAAAATATTTTTTCGTGGCTTTTCGTATTAGTTCGTAAATGTTACTTATTAGAAATTCAACAGTTGATCATATTTTTGTGCAACTTTTTAATATTTTCTTATGTTCTTGTGACATATGTAATTATATATATAGATTTAAATATTTTTAAATTCAATATCGAATCTCTTTTTTTAAAATATTCTTTTTTAATCTATCTTCGTAATTGTGTAATTAAATTAAAATAAAGCAAAGTTGTTTTTAATTTAAATTATATTTATATAAACATAAATGATAATAAAATAACATTCTATTAAATATATATAATTAGTAATTTTTTTTAATGTAAATTTATAATGAAATCTAAAGTAATTTTAATATATAGCCTTTATCTATTATTATATAAAAATTGAAATATTGGCTTGCACAACATATTAAATATCTAAATTGCAAATAAGTTTAATATCATACGTTAAATAAAAAATATCCTTACTTTAAAAATCATACATAACTACAAACATTTATTTCATATGTAAATGCATCAGTTGCAAGAGAACATATGTGAAATATTTGATTTAAAGCAGAAAAAATAATAAATGGCGCTTTTTTTAGTTTTAATACCTTTATTTTCTAATTATTTAAATTTATGACAATTAAAAATACTGTCATTACCAAAGTATCTAAAAATTAAATATTTTTTAATCTTATCTAACTTATTTATTTTATTCTTGTGCCTTCTAAAAAAGCTACAAGCAAAATCAACCAATTTTATTACATATGTATAAATTAGTAATAACAATATTTTAATGATCAATGATATTTTCATGTAAGAAAAACCGAAAATCTACAAATGTAAGACATTCAAATGAGTATTTTATAAGTTTATAATTCAATCAAACATGTTTTTCAATCATTTTGGAAGCATTAATTAATTTTCAATTGATTAAAAAACATTCAATTAGACTAAAGGTCATAACTGATGATATATTGTATTGGATAGACTATTTTATTTAAATCAATGCTAATATTTATAAAATTTTACAAATATGTTAAACAAAATAATCTAAAGATATTGCGCATCACGTGACTTTATGATATCTAAGATCGATACACAAAACATACAACAATCATCAAATGTTAAAAGAGAATCTATCATAAAGATAATTAATAAGCATATCTGGTTCTGATTTCTTCTAGTTTTTTTGATATCTACCAAATAATAAGAATTTATCAATAGAAACGTAAAATGAATAAATAAATAAATTTACTTCAGCTGGTGTTCTATCTAATTCATCAGCAATAGAACGTCTTTTTTCACTATCAAGATTATTAAAATACTCACACAAATCTCCATCAATCACATTCTAAAAAAATATACAAAATTTATTAAATACCATATTATACTTTAACAGGCCAATACGATGAGCGATAGGAAAGATGTTCACGCCCACAAAGTGGTTGATGCTCTTGTCTCATATACATTTCTAACAATTGAAAAAAATCAGCATCTTCTTTTGATGTTAATGGTACAAGTAGACCAATTGTTCCAGATAATGTTGTATAAATGATGGATTCATTGCCACCAGGTATCAAACTAGTTTTTTGAAGAGAATGTACAATTTCACCAAGATAAAAATTGCAAATATTTTCTAATTTTTGTGGAGCACCATTAAGATGACCCTTATCCCAAAGTGATTTTACACCAGTAGGATCCTCTTCCAAATCATCCTTTACATCAGAAGGTAATCGGCTCTAATGAAATATAGGTGATAGTGATTAATAGTTGTAAGATGAATTTATATTAATAATCAAATAAATATACAACAGAAATATTTCCAAATTTATCAGCACCCATTATTGTATTCCAATCTAATACGCAGCTTTTAGTTAACCATCTATAAATAAGAAATAGTTAAAAATAGATCATAATAACAATAGTCAATTTAATTCATGTATTTATTAGAATGTTTTTAGTAGAATTAGATTATACCTAGGATAGGTATCATCAGCAAAAATAACAAATTTATTTTCCAATGGTCTATATTTTAAATAGTGAAATGATTCTTGTACGTCTTGAATAATTATTCTATTAGCCAATAGTGTAATATTGCTAATAAAACATGGTATTTTCTAAAAATAGACAAAATGTAGATGTAATGCTATTAAATATATCAATCATTTTGATTCATGAAAAAAAAAATTAAATTTAGAGGTTTTTTTTACATTTTTATTTACCTAGTAATATACAATTTTTTATATATTAAAAAAAAGACAAAAATTCAATATCAAATAATTTGTATACAAATTTAAATTACCCTATGTTCACACTTTTTCAACAGTTTTTGGCGCCCCATTTCATATATTCTTAATAGATTGCCAACACCAACAAGAAGCCGACCCTGATAGCATGCGATAGCACCAGGTACATCTTCAATCGGAGTCTAAAACCATATCAATGAATATTTTTGATGTATAATCGGAGTAGTTACTTTATGACAATGTTGTAATTTTGTAATATGATTGGGTTTAGATTTATCATATATAATTTTAAAAGTATGTAAAAATCCCATATTACAATGTCTTGGATTAAGTAAAAGTTTCTTAGCAGTACCAACAACAACAAAGTTATCATTACTATACATTGGAAATTTGGCCAGTGTTATACTAAAATATACAATATAGTATCTACATTTATATGATCTATATAACAAAATTAAAACCTAAACGCTGCTTCATCTTGATCAAATTCAAACATATAATTAGTTTCAAATGTAAGTGGATCTAATAGTCTGACTAGTGATGCCCATGAACCTGTACCAGCTTTTGTAGATACGGTATTTTCTGATTGTAAAAATTCAGATATAGTTTCCTCTGTAATTTCTGAATCTGGTTGAGTTTGCATAAATTCTCTCATTTCCTAGAAAATAATGATATTATTTAATACAAATCTTATTAAATTTTCATAATAAAAACGAATTTTATTAGTTTTTTATGAATATTTATCAAATATACTTGTGCCATAGTCTGTTTAATCTCACTTAATTCTTTTGAAGTAAAACTATTATGGTCAGTTTCAATGATAAAGAATTTTGTGGATGAAGGTTCAAAGATCATTTTTCTTGGTGTATACTTTAATGGACATCCACGATATTCAAATACACTGCCAAGTTTATCAACACAAATAATATGAAGGTTGCTTCCTTTAACAGCCACAATACCTTCAGGACATTGTTCTGAGGAAAAACTTGTGGCAAATTCAAGTGTCTCAAAAGACAATGGGGTTAAATGGAATCTATTTTGATATTGGTAACTAAGCCAATTACGACTAGAAATAGCCAGCACCTAAAAATATGATAGGTTTTAATAGTTAAGTAGTAAAATAAATATTATTAATTGTAAATATTTTTTTCTAAAAGAAACAAAATATTCAATATATTATTTAAAAAAATACGTACAGAAGGTGATTGATTTGTATACACTTTAAAAAGCTTTACACTTTGAGCACCCAAATATCTATTAGAATAAATAATGTTCAAATAGAATTAGTAGTTGTGTAAAGTAATAGCTACCTCGTACGTGTATCAGTTAGATCACCAGTAACAGAATCTAACACCGTTCTTAACAATACTCCATTCTACATCAAAATTTTAAAAAAAAATATTCAATTCTAATAAAATATTACTGATAACCCAATATGCAAAAATAGTCCCACACTAATTTCACTATCATAATAGATCTCTTCCGAATGAATACTAGCTCTATTCGTTTCAATAATACAAAGTGATTCAGCACATGCTGGTAATGCTTGCATGCTAAGTGGTCGAAGACATTCCTAAATATCGCAATAAGCCAACTTTATAACAAAATTAATATGAATACATTAGGATCAAGTGAAATAATTCGGACAGTATTATCTTTGAGACCAAGGGCCAAAAATCTAGATCTTTGTTCTCCCTTAGGTACTGGACCAAGCGTCATAGAGACAACTTCTGTAGGAATTTCTTTTCGTTCAGTAAATTCGCTTAATTGACCCATCTAATATATGTTTTAAATTTATGTATAATTTTAAAAAATAAATCAAGCATATTTAATCATTTAAATGCTTTTTAAAAAAAAATATGAAATCATGCATTTTTTAATATTTATAAAAGATAAATTATATTTATATGAATAAAAATAATAGTTCACATTATCAAAATTACTTCGTCTAATTCAAAATATACAAGTTCTTCATTTGTCAATGTAATAACAATCTAGAAAGATGAAATATCATGATATTAACCACATCAAGTAAAGATAATATAACTTGTTTATTATTAGATGTGCATTTGCAGACTTTTTTATTAGGAGGACAACGCCATTCATTTATAATTTTATCTGGCCTAATGTGTCGTATTCCATCAACATAAATCTAAAAAGAATTTAAAATTCATATTGAATAACAAATGAATTAATAAAAAAATTTAATATTTTTATCACATAATAAAATTCTTTTCTATCTCAAGTTTTATATTAAGACATATTAAAATAATGTTAACTGTCACCTACATTTATTTTAATATTTAAAATAAAAATACTAATATTAATCAGCTATTGTTTCAAGTATGAAATTTAATTATTAAATTTTTTATAATATAATTTAATAAAAATATTGACAAAATTTACTTGAAACAATGAATCTTCATCTAGCGTACCACAACCTATAGTTGATACATTGGGAAGGAATCCGCTATCTGATATTTCCTCTACTGTTTCACCGATTGATAGAACAAGAGTAGCATTGACAAATGATACAACAATATATGAATCAAAGTTATCTAGTTAAATATTATATACATTTAGTAAAATAAATTAAATAGCATTACCATTGCAATTCTTTTTTAAAGTCCACACAGCAATGGGATCCCCAGGCAATTCAGACACAGCCATTTCATTTACCTGTATGTAAAATTACATGAAATTTATAAAAAAATATATTAATCGCTTGTTAAAATAAATAAGAGATACTTCGAGACCATGATAAAGGACACCAAACTGAGACCAATTTCCTCTTCCACATAGCATATGTATTTGTGGAGAATCATTTTGTAATATATCAACTACCTAAAAGAGAAATATGAAAACAATATGCAGAATTAGTTTCGCTATAAAAAAATCACATACATTACAATCCATTACAGGAGCAACATTGTTGAGCACACTTACCAAAATCAAATTGCGAAGTTCATGAGGTTGAAAATAGAACATACATTCAGATTCTCGATAGACGTTAGCAGAAAATTTTTGGTCATTCTCTTCATCTCCAAGTTTTACAATTTGATAAAAATGGCTAAAACCAGAGTATTAAAATCTTAAAAAGGAATTTCTAAACAAATTTTTATTACTGATCACCAAATTCAGATGCAACAAATAAAAATCCAGAACGTAAAATTGATAATGAAGTACCAACAGTAGCCAATGTATCAAAATATTGTATCATCATGTCGTTAACCTATAAAAAAATATTAATCAAAAACTAATAACAAATGATATTGATTACTCCATTTTGATCGTAAGATAACGTGACTTTAAACAAATCCCCTTGTTCTGTTTGAATCAAGAAAAAAAACATAGTCTACATAACAATGTAAATATATGTCAGATGTAAAAAATTTTAAATAATGAATTCAGATAAACGTGTTTAAACTAGAAGAAAATGTTATTGAAAACAAATTTAAATTTTTACTCAAAGATATAATTAATAAAAAATAAAGCTTCATTTACATCAATAATATATTATTTTTTATTAGCAAAGTTGATATAATGGTGAGAATGTAGCCATATATTTAAGCTTGAGTAGATTATAACATGTTTTGGTAATAAATTTTAGACATATTATTATAAAATACCCATAATGATAAGATGGTGATAAATGCATTTTATATGACAGCCTTTAAAAAAGATAATAAAAGTTAATATTTAACAATTTGATATATTTAGAACTTGAACATGAATGAAATGATTGATGATAAATTAAATTTTAATAGAAAATATAAATGAATTAACGAAAATTTATATGCATATAATATATGCTAAAATAATATTTTTATATAAAAAACTTAGAATAGTAAATATCGTCATTCTAATTCTATTCTATAAGATTTTACCTTTGTTTTATGAACAGTACCACAAGCTATCATCATTTTTCTATCAGGATTGTCGAAATCATCCTAAGAATAATATAATTATGAATTTATATTAAAAAATAAACTTTTCTTTTGGGTATTGGTATACGTATATTATAGCTATCATCATCCCCAATATTCTTATAAACTAGAAAGTTTTCGCAGCAAATTAAAACCCCACCAGGTCCATCATTACTACCAGGAACTAGTAATATAGTAAGTGCTGCGTGGCAAAAATATGTATAATAAAGCACATACCAGGCAAAAGAATGTTACCAAATAAATCTAATGGTTCAGATGCTTTTCTCACAACATGATTTAATCCCAAATCCAACTCATAAAATGTTAAAATTTGATTATACTCAGATGTTGCATCTGGCATATCAGCCTCCTATTTTTGTTAAAAGTAGCATAATTCTAACAATCAGTTGAATTTATTACTTCGTAATCCATCTCCAAACAGCAAAATACAGGATTCTCAAAGCCAACATCCATCCCAATTGTTGCAAATATTACTGCATGTGATTTATGTGCCTCTAATGGTGACGAAATTGTAAGACGAGCTTCATTATCACGATTTAATATATAAACAAATTTTTGTTTTTCAATTGCAGCTATTATTAATAGTTTGTAAAAGTAATTGTTATTTTATTCTGTAAAAAAAATTTTTACATATTAGAACAGCCCTTCCTCTTGGATCTGCTGCCAAATATTGCCCAGGAACTATTCTTCTACACCCTGTTTTACCAAATGTTTCCATATGCACCTTTATTATTTATTATAAAACTATATACATATTTATATGATCTTTGTAACCTTTTCAAAAATATTTTTGTTTATATTATATTCAACAATAACAATACGGCCAGAATCAGAACCAAGAATAAGATAATCTAATGTTGACTATATACATACAAACCCACAAAAATAATAATACCTTTGGTACCGCCTGGTAAACGAAAAGCAATCATACATCTTATAATACCATATACATCAATAGATGCCAATAAATTTAACTTTCCAGTGGATGGATCTGGTCTATACAATTCAATAATTCTACCTCGTGACATGGCAATTTCTTGTATTCTTGCTCCAGAAAAATTTCCATGTGCCGTACAGTAAATAGCTGTGGGTTTTTGAAGGGTAAAGTTATACAAGTACATCGATCGTTTGTCAATGTGTTAAGCGCATGCGTATTGTAAAATTTTGTTCATCATGTGGCTTATTGAACTTGATCCACTGATTTCATAACTAAGCCTTGAAAAGATATATATTTAATTATATTTAAACAAAAGTATCAATTATTTAAGTATAAGTTTACTTTAAATTTTATTCTAATTTATTATAAAATAGTTTTAACCTGAATTAAACCAATAGAACAGTTTTTTTATTCTGGAAAAAACAAAATTTTTATTTTTATATTAATTTTTGGGTTTTAAAATCAAAATATTGATTATGAAGATATGTAAACAACTGGATACAGAGCACTTCCTTCTAAACTTGCAACTGGCCAAGTACACAACCCAGTATGCGTTCCGCAAACGCGCACGCATTAATATTTAAGGTATGGAGGCATAGCCATAGTTTAAAAAAAATTTTTAAACAGTCATTTGACAGAATCAAGCTTTACTTTAAAAAAGTAAATTTTAAATTCAATTATGTAGGATAATAACGTGATAATAATTCATTAAAAATGGCAAGCCTTACCGACTATAAGTGATTGATTTTTAAATTTTATGATATTTGCAACAAATAATTTTAATTAGAATTTGTTAAAAGTATACAGCATGACTATTTTTAGAATATATCAATTAATAACCTACAAAGAATTGTAAAATAAATTTCATGTATTAAGCAAGTATTTGAGGAAAGAATATCCACCAAGGTTATCTAATTTTATCATGTATCCCACATGATACACCGTTGGTTAAATCAATTTAATTTTATTAATATTTTCTATAATTGATTTAAGTGACAAAAATTATTAAATCAGTTTCAATGAAAGCTAAAACTCTACGGAAAACTACGTACAGATATAGAATAACATGTTGCGTAATATGCTGAAAATTTAATGTTCAATGTATAATTTTATGCTATTTAATTATGGATGGTCAACAAATGAAATTAATTTACTTTTTTAATTGAAATAATGCCGCATTTTAAACATTTATATTAAAACAATAGATAAAATATACCAAATTACAAATGAAGATATATGTTTAAATTCTTATGGTAGATATCTGTAAAAAGCGTTCAAAAAAATAAAACCATTAGTTTTTTTTTCAACATATTACATGTATAAAATTAGTAATATATTGATCAATCAATGGATGGAATTTTGATTTCTACATTTTCAAAATTTTCATCAACTACAATCTGGCATCCTAAGCGTGATCTAAAACAAAATCAATGCTAAGATCTTGTAGATGTGATACAATACCTTGGATCAATATTAGTAACCATATCGAGCATGTCTTGTTCATCATTAGAAATTGGAGGAAGATATTTAAAATGTTTCCAATTAGAATCAAATATTACATGACAAGTGGAACATGCCAATTCTCCTCCACAAGCACCTACAATCAATTAATAAGTGAATATGATTTCATTACTGACATTCTAATTCAATATCATTTTTTTGAGCTATATCTATAATTTTTTCCCCACTAAAAGCTCGTACATGCTTCTTTACTCCATTTCTTTCAATAAATGTAAGATTGACCTCTTTCCTAGATTATCCATTATTTAATTAATATACTATAAATTACTTTAATTCTACACTTGTTCTACACATTCTAATATTAGAATTAGTACTTTTCATAATATTCTTTAAAACGCCTCCAATTGGTAAAATCTTCTTCAAACCTCCATAGCAATGGAACATAATTCATACTCTAACAAAACAGTACTAATACTTTAAGCTAAGTCTCTTTCTTTTATATTATTTTATTGAATATACACCTTTTAAATATGTTAAGTAGGAAGAATGTATTGTAGTATGAAAACTAATTCGATATATTGGTGCGCTTGCGCACTATAATACATTTCATGAAATGATTTCAAAGTTAGTAACCATATCATTTAAAAAATTGTCTTATCATTCAAATTAAACATATTTTTAAATAATAAAATCATTTTGTTTTAATGATGTTACTTTCTGATAATAAGAAGCCATTAAAAGCTAGTTAGTCGATAAAATTAAAAATTAAACAAAAATACAACTGTTCTATTTGAAATACTTACTAGATAATAATTTATACTTATAATTTAAATCTCAATTGTTTTATTTCTGCTATATAATTAATCTTGCAAATTCTAATGTATATAGAGTGTAAGTATTAACTTTTAAATATTCTCAAGTAACCAGAATTTGATTCTATCCCAGTATCAAAGGTATTTTAACAACAAACTTTAGGAAAAAAAACATTTTAATGTATTACTTGGTTACTCAATATCCCGCAATATTTTACAATCTTTTTAAATTAAAAATAAAAGTTTTTAGTCATTTACGATAAAAAAAATATATTTAAAACACTGGTTTTTATCGACTGAAGACAAAAATGTTGTTCAATCATATATAGAATCAACTCAATGTTTTATAAAGCACTGGAATGGTTAATTTAATTTTATTATAGCAATATAGTTTAGTTTATTTTATAGTACAGTAAAAAATATAGTAGTTGGTAAGGATTTTTGATTGTGGCACATGCGCACTGTTCTACCTCGATGAAATAGGAAATTAAACGTGCATTTAGACATCACGCATGTGTGTAAAATTATATCCTCTATTTTAAAATAAAATTAAAAAAAAAATTAAACCTGTTAGTTTAATACAAAGCATATAGTAACTATAGATAACTAGATTATTATACTTTACAACCACATATCAAACAACTATAGGTTTCTCTTAAAACAAATAATGCTTCAATAAAATTTATCAATAAAACTGACTATTATTCTATGAGGCAAACTAGTGTAATATTCAATATCTTCCATACATTGCAGCATATAGAAAATGAATGTAAAGCAAAATGAAATGAGATAAGAGGTAATTTTAACATAAATCAGTAATTTCACATTAAATTATGTTTATATTTTTAAAATCAGATGAAAAAAAATACACTATTTAGTTAATAAAACAATATTTATAGCTCTTTTTCTAAAGACAATCCATATTAGATACAGCAGCAATATGTTCCTCTTTTGTGGAAATATCTTGATGAGGTGGAGCATTATCAGCTTTATGATCAGACAGTAATTCCAATTCCTATATTAGTAGTTACAGAAGAATATGATAATTGAAATTAAGTTTATAATTACATTTTTAGGGGTATCAGTCTGATTATTATTTCTCAGATTAGAACCTTCTTCTGTGATTTCTTTTTCAATAAAATTAATTAATGTATTGCATCTTTTTTTCAATTCCTTTAAATATAATTAATAAATTAAAAAGCTATGTATGCAATTATAAATAAGATGTTATTTAAAACAAGTAGTGCTAATCAATATAAAAAGATTTACCAATGGAGTTCGTGATCTTAAAAACCAATCAAATCGAAATCTAGCACTTGCACGAATGCATTCAACCATTTCTTCATATACATAGGGGGAATCAAGTCCTAATTTAAACAACAAACACAACAAAAAACGATCTTCGTCTTCAGAGTAAATTTTTCCTTTGTTAGCACCATAATTAATTTTAAGTTCATATAAAGGATATTTGTATTGGGAAAACTAAAAATCAAGTTATAAAATTCATTATAAATATTGTATATTAAAGGTACTTTTTGATCTAAAGCATTTTTTAAATGTTTACGACGATTAAGTTTATTTCTACCACGTTCTATTGTAGCAAATATCTTACTATAATCTTCTAGTTCAGACATACGATTCATAAATGTATGATAATAAGCTTTAACCTTAGAGAAAAATATGAATTCAACGAAATTGATAGGCTGCTATATTAGATATACTTCGCTAGGTGTTTTTCCTTCAACATCATCCATAATGCAGCGTAAATTATCAGTTCCATATTTTTCTAGAGCCTTAACAAAATGGCAAAAGTCTCGTTTACTCCAATTAGAAAACCCCTATAAACAAAATTAAAAAAAATTAGAATATTCTTATATTTATTTGTGCTAGAATAATGGATAAAGTGAACAGTTTTAAACAATTATATAAGTACATGTTTCAAAAGCCTGTCTCTCTCATCATATTCCTCTTCAGTCAAAGGAACAGTAGCAGCATCAATTTTAGCTTGCTCAGATAGTTGTAATTGTTTAGCTTCTTCTATTGGTAGGTCAGGATTAAGCATTTCCTTGTAATCAATCGAATTTCTATAGTTGTAAAGTTCTTGGTTGAGCAAATCATACAATCTTTTTGGATAGAACTGAAAATCGAAAACAATTGGAAATTTTGGTGGTTTAGGAGCAGGTTTATATGCAACTCTTTCATTTGGTAATTTCATTATATCACTATAATATTTATCAACAGCATAATTGACACGACGTTCACGTTTAGGAGGATCAATCCAATTTATTCCTAGGTTATCTTTCTTTTTATTTCGGTAGTTCTCACCTTCAAAATCATACACGCTTGAAGGTATTTCAGTTGATTGTTCAAGAGAGAAATTTCTAAGTGCATTTTCACTTAAAGATTTAAATTTCTCATTTAATTCAGCAGTTTTATTTTCACCTTTAGCAAGTATAACATCAATATCTTCATCAGTAACAGTAGACTCTTTAGAAGCAAAAACTTTGTCAGCACCAGTTCTAATCATAGATAAAATTTCGTCTTTACCAACTTTAATATTTTGGTCAATGAGACGACCCTGTTGAATAATGATATTATCAAGATGTAATTTCATTTCAGCACGTTCAATAATTCTCTCTTCAACTGTATTTTCAGTTATAAAACGAAACACTTTAACTTGTTTCTTTTGACCGATTCTATGAGCTCGATCCATAGCTTGAAGATCCATCTGCGGATTCCAATCACTATCATATAATATAACTATGTCAGCAGTTGCTAAATTTATTCCAAGACCACCAGCTCTAGTACTGAGCAAAAATATAAATATAGGGCTATTTGGAGCATTAAATGCATCAATCTGAGCTTTCCTTAGATCACCGTTTGTCTGACCATCTATTCTACAATACTCATAGCCTTTCCATTGGATATATTCTTCAAGAATATCCAACATACGAGTCATTTGAGAAAAAATAAGGACGCGACTATTATCTTGATGTAATCTTTTAAGTAATTTATCTAGTATAACTAATTTCCCTGAATTTTGAACTAAATGTTCACCAGTATAATCACCTGTTTCAGGGCGATTGCCATTAAATAAATATGGATGATTACAACATTTTCTTAGCTGCATAAGTATGTTAAGAAGACCAGATCGATTAGCTTTTGCAACAGTAGAATTAACCAAATCAATATCTTTCAATAGAATAGCTGTATACCACTGACGCTGCATAGCACTTAAACCGACGTATATCTTAGTTTCTTTTTTAGGCAACAGGCGTGTTTCTACTTCTGATTTGAGACGTCTTAGTAAAAATGGTTGCAAAATTGAATGTAAACGTTTTATAAGTGTAGTTTCCTCACCTAAAACATCTTCCATATTGAACCACGAATCAAAATCTTCAGCATTTGCAAAGATATCTGGTAAAAGAAAATTTAATAAAGCCCACAATTCATGAAGATTATTTTGTAATGGTGTTCCTGTTAAAAGTAAACGATTTCTAGAGTTGAATTCACGTACAATTTCAGATAATTTTGATTTTTCATTTTTTATGCGATGTGCTTCATCTATGACCAAATAACCAAAATATAGTTTTTTTAAACGGGTTTTTTCATTTATACAAATTTCAAAACTTGTAATAATAACATCATAACTTTTTTTACTCTTTAGAATGGTATTTTCTAAAATATTTTTACGTTCATCTTTAGTACCAGCAAGTGTAATTGCATTAATTGATGGACAAAATCTATGAAATTCATTGGCCCAATTTGCAAGAGTTGACTTTGGACAAATAACAATATGAGGTCCAGGATTGTTTGCATGCATTTTCATGTAGCCAAGCAATGAGATGGTTTGAAGTGTCTTACCAAGTCCCATTTCATCAGCCAATATACCATTAATACCATTATGATAGAGTCCAATTAACCAATTCAAACCTCTTATTTGATAATCACGTAATATTCCACCAGTAATATATTTAGGTGATGATTGAAAATGAAACGCTGGAGTTGAGCTTTCTTCATCTAATAGCTCATCCTCAGAATTTAATGCTTGTTTAGTTCTTTTTTTTTCTAATTTTGGAGCTGATCTCTTTCTACTTTTTGTTATTTTATCAGATTGATTAATGTCCTTTAATAAGCGGTCACCAGTTCCATCCAAAAAATGAGAAAATATTTCACTCTTTTCAAGTAGAAAATTAATCCTTGCTTTTCTATCTTTTTCAATTTTTTCATGATGGAATGAATAAAGTGATTTATTATTCATGCTATTAGAGGTTGTACTATTTGTTGATACTAGTCCTTTTAAATGAGAGTTTTTGCCGTTTTTAATAGATGGTTCAAAATCATAGCTATCTTTGTCTGAAATTTCATAACTAGAATTACAATTTCTATCGTCAGTGCTTGTTGATAAAAACTCTAATTCTTGATTTCTCTTTCCACTATGAGATACATTGTTTCGTAACGATTTCTAAATATTACCAAAAATTATATAATACCATATATAACCATGATCTAATGTGCTTAAAAGATACTTTTGCCATAATTTTTCCTTATATAACAATAAATAATGCAGCAACACAACCAGATAAAATAGTAATTAATTCTAGCCTCACCACGGCGCAATAACTTTACTTACGATTGAATTACTATAACCAACGATTTTACTTTTTCGGTTATTTACCGAAGTTCATCTTATTACGCATCTAGTATATAACAGTTTGATGATATTCTAGCTAATAGATTATCATTTATAAATATGTTAAATTTAATTTTTTTAAATGCAAACCATTCAATCATTATAAAGAGGTGAATCCACTTCAAAATAAAGATTACACATTTATCCGTCAAATATAGGTGGAATATTTTGCTGAGTATTGGTCAAAAATTCACACATGTTTATTAAATTTTAATTCATATAGATAATAATACAAATAATTTCAATATAATTTCTAAAACATATAATTTGAATAACGATCCACTATTTCACTATCTGAAACCTAACAACAATATTTCTAAGTTTGCTATAAAATTAAGCTAACATT
Source organism: Kudoa iwatai (assembly GCA_001407235.2). Taxonomy (NCBI): domain Eukaryota; kingdom Metazoa; phylum Cnidaria; class Myxozoa; order Multivalvulida; family Kudoidae; genus Kudoa; species Kudoa iwatai. The sequence goes on from JRUX01001402.1 coordinate 16,920, forward strand.
TTGAATATATTGGAACTAACCAGAAATAATGCTTAGAATAATAACTAAAGTACTTAAATGTTAAACTCTAAAACTTTATAAATATTAAAGTTTCAAAAATACAGATAAAGTTGTATTAGTTTAGAGATTTCATAGTCCCAAGCTAGTAGCAATATTATTATGGCCTTATTAGCATCACCAGAAAACTTTACAGTTAGAAAAAGTACTAAATCAAATAAATTAAAAGTTTTATATAATAAGAAAAATATAACAACACAGTACTATCTATTCATGTTAAACATATTATCAGCTATGTTTGAAATTAAAAACAATAAGCTATTTCATCGCTATTTACAAAACAATCAAAACTTTTAATGTAACATTTTTGTAGTAAATATAATTACTGTTGACTAAGATCCAGTGAAAAAAAATCAACTGTCAATTAATGAACTAAGCCGACCATTTGGTTGTATTCTCATTCTAATCACACGAAGATTAACGATATTATAAAAATCATAACTGTTCCCTAAATTACCGTCTAAAAAGGATATGATTCAATTATTTAAAAATAATTATAAAGAAAGATTATGTTTTTAGAATTTCTGTATATGGGACCTGTCATACATAATTTATTTAGTATATTTTTTTTTAATCTCTCAACTACAGGTACATACTCAAAGTTTTGTAGTTTATTAATTTTAAAATATATACAAAATTATGATAAAATTTAAAAAAAAGTCTTTTCAAGTAATTTTTAAAGGAGTAAAATGTCTACATATACATTACTCATGTGAAAATAAGCTTCTCCAAAAGTTCGTCAATGTTCGACGTAATAAGTTAGCGCTAATTATGCAAGCTACATGTTCCTATTCGTTACCATTGCAGTTTTTATAGTTTATCTACTGTTTAAAAACTGTTACTTTATTTATTTTAGGCAACACAATACTTTTTATTAATATAATTATTATTAAATACATTAGTTTCTATAAATAATATATAATGCAATAAGGTGTTTTATAGAATAGCTATAAATATTTTAGTCTATTAAATTTTTCTAAATTTCAATTTATCATAGTGTTTTGAATTGTTAAAAATTATTATGTCAATATTGGGGTGTAATTTTTTACATATTTTTATATTCCCAAACTACACAAGTTACAACAGAGATGGTATCTTTCATTATTAATCTATTTATATTGATTTAGTAAGAAAGCACTTAATTTCATTGGCGCTAGAGATCATGCTACGAGCAACACCGATTAGAAGATTTCCGAGTCACATGTTTTATTCCGTTGTGGTTTGTTCTATTTTGTGCAGTTATCAGTAAAGCTGAATATTTTTTTTTAAATTTAATGTTTTATTGTATAATACATCAATCTATCGAAATTCAGTGATAAATAGATTTATTTTACATTTTCAGCTAATAATCAAAAATTCTGTGCTATTGTAATAACTATTTAATTAGTAAAACAACATTTTACAACGAAATACACCGAATTAAGTTTCGACACATGTATCTAGTTAACCTTCTACTAAAATAAAGACAGCTTGATTTTATTTCAGATAGTATATGATAAATAATAATCCAATATATTAAGAGTAATATTACAATGATAAGTAACAATTGTAAAATGATCATGTAATATTGGTTTCATGATGATCACGCATACTGTATAAACTTGTCAAGCCATAATTTCAATTGAAAGTGATGATATAAATAAGACGTATTATGATTAGATGACTTAAATTTTATAAAAATTGTAACAATATATAATAGAATAAGGAAATAAGATGATTGTTGAGCGGGATTTTATATGATAACATAGAAGGCGCTTGCGCTAATATTTTGGCTGCAAAGTATGCAGAACGATAAACAGATCAATGAAGAATATAAAATATGGAAAAAAAATACCCCGTTTTTATATGATCTTGTTATGACTTATGCTTTGGAATGGCCTTCATTAACCATACAATGGTTACCTCAAGTATCTAAGTAAGTATCATACATAGTTCACCAATAAGATACAGTATTATTGTACGCAGTCAACTATCATGATGATAGGTAAAAGGTCTGATATTGTTAGCTGTTGAAGAAATTGTTTAGCATCATGCTTATGATGTTAAATATTTACATCATAACTTTTACTATCTAATCATACATAATAATTAAAATTTGCGGGATAATTTTACAAATAATTTAAGAGTATATCATAAAATGATATTACTTTAAAGGCAATCCCTATAGAATTATACACGATGGTAGCAACAATTTTTAATATCAACAGCCACAATAGTGTTATGATCTAAGACTCAGATATCTGAATTTATTGATTGTCCATATAATACTGTTGTTAAAATGATTCAATTTTAATGCTATAAAACTACACAACAAATATTAATATTTTATTTATAGAGTAGAATCAACAAATTCCAACAACCACAAGATCATTATAGGAACACATGCGTACTAATATCTCATTTTAAATGTTTATGATGTTTGTGCATATTTAGAGTGGATGAACAAAATTATTTAATGCTTGCTAATGTATATCTACCAGTAACCAATGTCGTTATTGACTCAAGTTTGGAAAATGATGATAAAGAATGTAAATTATTGTTATTATATTTGGAAATGGGTCATTACAATTAAATGATGTGATATTAATAGATTATGGAGGATTTGGTAAATCATCTGGGAAATTTGATATTGACATACGTATATGTCATGATGGAGAAGTTAATAGGTAAATAATAAAGTATTGTAACATTTTATTTATTTTTAAATAACTAGAGCCCGTTATATGCCTCAAAATCCATGTGTTATTGCAACAAAATCACCAAATCCCGATGTATATGTATTTGATTATACAAGACATCCTACCAAACCAGGTATATATATCACTAATTCTATAGATTATATCACATATATTAATTATTTTAAGATTTGAAAAAAGGATTTCAACCAGATATAAAACTTTGCGGACATAAAAAAGAAGGTTATGGTCTAAGTTGGAATGGACAATCAGAGGGTCGTATATTAAGTAGCTCAGATGATGGGGTATATTTAATGCATAAATTTTTATATTGATTTTATAACGTGTAATACATAAATAAAATCACAATAATGCTTATTATTGCAATACCTTTAGTCTAATATCTGCTTTATTTCTTACAAAAATTAATATTGTATATAAATTATTTTTTATAGACTATATGTTATTGGAATATAAATGGAACACCTTCTGTATATAAATTATATAGCTAAAGCATGATTTAAATTATCAATCTAGTCTCAAAAGTCTATAGACTGTTTGAGTCTTTATAGTGGAGATGTTGTTGTTGAAGATGTAAAATGGCATTCTTTTCATCAAGATATATTTGCTTCAGTGTCTGGTGATGGAAAAATAAAAATGTTTATATAATATTTATTAATTATAGCAAAGCTTTTATTCTTTCATTTAGATGGGACATACGTGAACCCAGTAAAAATCCTTCACATAACATTATAGGGCATAGTGGTGATGTAATTTCATATTTTATTTCAATTTTCGATTTTTTTATTAAGATATATTGTATATCTATGAGTCCTTTTTCAGAAAATATTTTTGCTACTGGCGGATCTGATAAAGTATTTTGTTTCTTATAAAAAAATTAAACATCAAAATTTTAATTTATCATGGTGTAATTATCATTTTTTTTATTCAATAAAAATTCTTATAGGCTGTAATGGTTATTCTATCTTTAAATTGATTTCAAATTTCAACTGATTATTTCTTAAATAGCTAGTATTTACTTTAAAATTTTTTTTACCTTTAATAACTCTAGTGTAATATATTTTTATATTTGAACAGATATAATTATCTATTTTTAAGTGATATTTAGTTAATTATACACTTGTATTATTATGCACTATCTAGAAATAATATATGGGTAAATTTTTGTATGAATTTAAGTGCAAGTTGTAGGTTGTTAGCTTTTACGTGATAAAAATGTTTTAATGAAATTTTCGCGCTAAAACAATTATCGAATTTGTTGTTATTTTTTATAACAATAACTTAAGGTTGTAAAATTATGGGACATAAGACATATGGATAAAGGGTCTGTACATGATCTAGTTAGCCATAAAAGTGACGTTATTCAAATTGAATGGTCTCCACATAGAGAAACAATGTTAGCATCATGTAGTACTGATCGAAGGGTCAATATATGGGATCTTAGGTATCATGTTGATATACCATACATATTTAATTTTGAAAATGTTTCATATAGTAGAGTTGGTATTGATCCATCACAGGAAGACCTTCTTGATGGACCTGCAGAGCTTATATTTGTTCATGGTGGTCATACATCAAAAATTTCCGATATATCTTGGAATATTAATGAACCTCTATTGATTGGATCCGTATCTGACGATAATATTATTCAATTTTGGAAAATGATTTATGGAGTTGAAAGTGATGATAATGAACAAGAACCAGTGGCTATTAAACGTCCTGATCCCGATTTATCAGAAACTAAAATTGATAATGATATTTCCGTTGATGTATCCAAATCAATTCCTCAAAAAGCGCCTAAAGTGTAATATTTTATCTAATAGATTTCTTTCATATTTCTTTTGGTATTATTAATTATACATGTTTATTATTGTGTATGTTATCGCTATATTGTTTAATTGTTGTAGTCTTTTATAGCCAATATTGAAGTTTTTAACTGTTAATTCTTCAGTAAAATCTTCAATGAAATACGAAACACTAAATAAAAGTTTAAATATTTATTTCTATTATGTTTTTATTAAATATTACATTATACTACGAATAATTTCATTTAATCGCTATATTATTTTATTGCATTTCAATATATTTCATTAAATGATTTATAATGCTAATAGGTTATATTAAAAAATAATAGTTTAAATGTCTAAAAAATATGAATTTAGTGTAATATTCTTACTATATTATTTGCTATTATAAAAACATTAATCTCTTTTTAGTGTACAATCAACATAAATAAGTATATTATGCTAGTTCTAACAGATTATTATTCAAAAATATTACTATTCTATTTTTATTTTTTTTTTGATGTTCTGAATCAAGCTATAATTTCCTAATGGGATTATGAATGTGATATTTTAAAAGATTCATTAATTATTATATAAATCAGACTACAATAGCTCGCTAAAAATTAGTTTCCCCTTCATACAACAGGTGCGCGAACAACGTTCCATATGTTTGGTAGTGGAATCTTTATTCCATTAATTTTACTTCTAAATAAGTTTTCATAATAAGAAAAATTACATTTAAAACTATAATGCTTATGGTGTGATTCAAATGTATATCTTATGCTTACTATACTATTGATCAACTAATATATTTCTTAAAAATATTACATTAATGATGGTAAAATGATATTATATATATATATAAAATATCTTTTAGCATGATTTAAGTACAAAATATTTAGTTTCTATGCTAAAAATGATAGTAAACATTATTAGCAATGAGGTTTGTTCATGATTAGTAAATATAGTTTATTTCCAAATTCTAGCTAAAAATTATATTAAATTATGTTTATAATAAGTATTTTATAAAAAATATATATTTTATTTTTATAAACAGCAGAAAAATATATTTTGAATTTGCCACGTGTCATTATTGATAAATTCAACATCAAACTTTAATAATAAAAATGCTACCTTAATACTATTTATAATTAAAAAAATTGTATTGAAATTAAAAAAATTTTATAACTATTCTGTATAAAAAGTTTTTTATTGTTTATACCGATTTAATCCGATCGTGAGTTTAATTAATTTGTACAGCATTGAGCGATCTAGAACTACCATGTTCATATATCATATTTGGCTATTATTAAGTGTTTTGTTTCTTTCAAACACACTAACTTTATATGAATTCCAAACTAAACCAGTTGTTGCACAACTAACAACTGATTGGATTGCTTCACCATTAATATTAGAAACTAGGTATGTAAATATTTAAAAATAATATATTTATTTATTTTTATAGTGAATTCTTTGTTAAATATAAACCGGAAGATTATTGGAATTTTTTAAAAGATTGTTCTGATAGATTTGACTCAATAAAAGTTTGCCACATTGATGGTATCTTTTTTTGTAGATAGTTTATTATTATTTTAACTTTATTTTTAGAATATAATATTATAATTGATATTGTTTCTAAATATTTTTCTACTGAACTATTAGATTATTTTAATGTGAGATTGGCTAGGCATGATTTTGCACCAAGAATTTATTTATATCAAAAAGTAATTGTTGTTATATAATATTTGTGCAATGTTAGTATATTGTTTTATTAATCGTATTTATTCTTTTTTTTATTAAGATTCTTAATGAAAGTGATATCGAATTGGATTGCCATGATGTTTTTTTTAGTGGGAACCAATTTTTTTGTGACTTTTCAAACATCACTAACATTATTAATTACACTGATAATCCATCAAACAATAGGTTGCCATAGTAATTTAACCATTTTAATCTTTCTTTAGAAATTTTAACACTTTATTTGAAAAATATCCTACATATGGAGGGAAAAATACTAAAAAAGAAATAATTGTTTATTATTTTGGGCATGTTGGTACTAAAGAATTTTGGAAGGTGTTTCAAAATTTAATAAACCTAATGGAATCGAAAAAAAGCATAGATTTTGTTATCATACCATTTTCTAAAGTAATCACATTAAAGTAGTGATATTTTTTAAATGTTGTATTGGTAAAATGAATAAAGTGTTAAGAATGTAATTATTATAAAAATAATAATACTTAAACATTATTCTGTGTTTAATAATTGACAAATGAATAATAGTTTAGTTTATTTGAATAAAATAATAATATACTTTCCATTTTAGTTAAAAGTATTATGAGTATATATGAAAAATTGATTATTTATTAAGTTTATTTAAATTTTAGTGTGATTTAAGCTAAGTAAAAAGATTTTATATAAATAGATAATATTTAACAAATATTTTTTGATTATCATTATATATAACATTCATTAGATACATAATTTATAAAATTTTAATCAAATTAAATAAATTGTAATAATAAAATATATTGGATTTAGAAAAAATGCTCAATGAATGTTGGGTTATCAAATTATGGAATGAGTCTTTCAATAAAAAAATTAAAATATGATCTAGAAAATGACACACTTATAGATTATATTCCTTACAAAAGTAATAGTATATTATCAAAATGGCTTGATATTTCAATACACCATAACAATAACTCAGATGTTGATCCTGGTTTTAATATTAGTCGATTAATGTAAATATTTATTAAAATATACTTATAAAAATAAATTTTTTTTTTATACAAGTCGTAATTATCCTCAATATTCAAAAGAATTGTTAGATTTAAGGAGTTATTTATATGATAATGATAATTTTACTGGTGGAATTGCTATAGATCAATTAGAACCAAAAGATATTGATAGTATTGTTATAAAATACTTACTTATTAATGATAATAATTGTAATTTAGCATTTTCATACTGTTTTATAACAAAAGCTAAAACTTTTAAAACAATACAAGAGTTAGATACAACTCTCTCTAATTTGCCATCATATATGAAGTAATTTTCTATCTAAAATATTACCTTATAAATTATTATCAATTATAGGGATATTAGTAGGTGCAAGATATCTAAAGTTATGCGAAAAAATGTCAACAAATTTATTGATGTAATCCACTATTATTTTAAGAAATCAATCATCTTATATTATATTAGCATATGTCCAATAATAGATTATCAAAAGGAGTTTATTTTAATGGTCAAGAAATAGAAGTTATTCATGATAAGAATTTTGAGAAAATATTATTAAATGAAACTATTATTGCTTCAATTCTATCTAGTTACATCAAAAATAATAACATAAATAAGCTTGATTCTAATGAATACAATAATTTAATGGAATCTCATTCTAATGATATTTTAAAATCCAAACGACTTGATATCAAATTATCTACAATAACGGTAATTACTTTCCATTATTATTAATATTAGCATATATTATTTTATTTTTAGTGGTTAAATAATCTTGAAAAAGATTTAGTTTATTCATTTTGGCCTAAACAAATCTTTTACGTAAATTTTTACACTTTTTTTATTAAAATTAACTCTATATTTGTTATTTAGCTATTTCAATTATCTTTTGTGGGACAGTTACCATCAGTTGCATTAAATGCATACAATTTTGTATCTATTTTGATAAAATAAAATACATATTTTTATTAAAAATGTTTTAAGGTTGGTTTTATTGATTTAATGGATACTAACACATACAATTTACTTGAAACCATTTTCCAATTACTCGATTCTCATATACCCATACGGTATACACCTATTTAATTTGTATAATTTGCATAAAACCTATTATTTACTGTTTTTTTAATATAAAAACATTTTATTCTTTATTTAATAATTTTAAAGTTTGTTTATAATTCTTTGTAAGTTCATACTAATATTGTTTATAACTAATCATAATTAATTTTTCCATTGATTTTACACGTAATTACAATTTATAAAAGATATTAACTCAATTTCATTTTTCTACTTTAAATATTAATTCATTATCTTTTCATAGCTTGATTTTTTGACTCTATCTATTAAATTAATGATTATACTTATAAAATATATTTAAAATTAAACTCTTTATACTATATTTTTATTCATTTTCCCTTATATATAATTTCATAATTTAATTTATATATTATATTGGCACTCCATCATTCTTCCGGGCATTATTTCTAGTTCTTTTTAGGCTTAAAAATAGTATTAAATTAATATAATACTTGTTTGTATTATTGTTAATATTTAAAATAATATAAATTATGACGTCTATATTAATTGTATCAGTTTCCAAATACCTTTTTAGGTTTGGGTTGGTAATAAATATCAATAAAAGTTGCAAATTCTCCAAACTAATGGCATCTGGATTTTACTTTCTAGCTTCAAAAAATCCTAGACAAGCAACTCGATTTTTAATTGATGTACTTTATTTACTTTAGAATTATGCATAATAATGAGATAGGTACTTCGATCAAGTCCAAATTTAAATACACAGCTAATTAAAAGCACTTTTAATAAATATTCCAAGTTGGATTTGATTAATATACAAGAAAATTCCGATCTAGTGAATGATAAATTAAGTGTATAACTTGGCTTAAAATTTTAATTTATTTATTGCATAATGTTTTCTTAGGAACTACGTATGGATATTAAAGATCTAGGATTAAATTTTGGCAGCTCTTATTTTTTTATGAATGGAAAAAAAATTGATATATTTAAAGTATTTTTTTTTATTCTATTATATATTATGTATTTAAAAAATTCCATTATATATATATTTATTTTGTTCATTAAAATAATAATTTAATAGAATATTTGATATAAATTTCATTCATTTTTATAATATTTAAATAATAAAATTTATCATTTATATTTAGCCTGATGATATCATTGCACGAGCTATTGTCAATGCAGCTTTCAATGAACTTTTACATTTATATCAAAAATTCATGAATAACAATTTTTTAAATATCAAGCAACTCATACGCACTAATGAACATTTTCTAAAAAGGATGAATATAAAATTAATTGAATCTCCTCAATTTTTTAATGATATTAGTATTTTTGCTAATCACACATCCATACTCAATCTACTTGATTCTATTAAATCTAATACTGTGATTTTTCAAAAGAGTTACACCACCACTCATTATGATTCATCTATTCACAGTATAGAAATAATATATTAATAATAATTTGATCTTATTTATGTATATATAAAATTATCTTTCATTATTATAATAGGTGGAAATGTGTTGTTGTTTATTAACCTTAATTCAGCAATTGGTCGTTTTCTTGTACAATTAATTGTTGGCCATCATTCACAAGTAATTACGATATAGATTATAAATATCTTACTTTTGATCAATTATTACTAGACTATTAATAATGCCAAATATGTTTTTGTTTTTAATGGTTTACACAATCAATTGGATCTTACTAACAATTTGATTCATATTCTAAGCCACACCAATAAAAACACTTCTAATTTAAGCTATCAAGTTGAGTTACTTTTTGAAAATTATCCAATTTATCAGGAAAATAGTAAAAATTTATCGTTATCTACCTTCATGATCAATGAAACATTTTATAATACAATACAAATGAATTGTTGTATTAATGCAATTGTTTGGCTTAATAAAGTAGTACACTCTAATATTCACTATACAATTATGAGTATTCATTTAGATATACAAATTAAATCAAATAAGTGATTTATTGAGTGATGATTTAGATTTAATTTTAGAAATGAGTAAAATTTCAAATTCCCTACTTACTAATGTATGTATATTCATATTTATCGCTAATCACGTGTTTTATCTATTTTTTAATGATAAAAGTCTTAAAATATAAATTTAGCTGGATAATAATTTGGATCAATTGAATGGTAAAACATTTTCTATATGGTTAAATGTTATAATGGGAAAATTTTCATCTGTTCCAAGATACAACACTAAAATTGATCCACTTATATCTAAATTTAATGATTTGTAAATTAAAATATAAAACTATTATTAAATATCTATATAGTACATTAAATTTTGATATAAAAAAAGAACGAAAAGATAGATTTTTAGATTTCCTTACTCCAAAAATAGTTGCTATTATAGATCCTCTTTCTGAAGGTAATCTTTATATAAAATAATTTATAATATTAAATTTAATTAAAACAATAGATTCACAAAAAATAGTAAGCCAACTCACAGCACTGTATTCAGCCTATTCATTTAAAATAAGTTTTATAATGATTCCTACACCAAATATGGAAAAAATTCCAATAAATGGATACTATCGATGGTGTTTACCTTCATCATTAAATTTTGATACCAAAACAGGCTATATGTTATCACCATCAGTGATATTTGATCAACTACCAATTAATCCATTATACACATCACATATGGACATTCCTTCTTATTGGATGATTCAAAATAATTTTTCTAATTGTGATATGGATAATATCTACCTTAAAACTGTATTTTTGAATGATTTAATGATTGCTAGTGCAATATTATTACTATTATTTAGGTTTTAAGGAATTGTTATGCTTTATATCACTTAAAACATATACTTATTGAAGGTAATAATTAAATATTTCTATTAAAAATGGATACAATTATCTAATAGGGTCATCTTGGTATATAAAATATGTGTCACCAAGTAGTGGTATACAATATGTGCTTGAAGATATCAACCATAAAATGTATAGTGATACACTTGTGATGAATAATCTTGGTTACTTTCAATTGAAATCAACTACTGGACTTTATAAGATAATTCCAAAAAATTCTTCATCTACTCTATCATATTCTATAATATCAATAACAATGAATTCTAAACCCATAAGTTTTATTGTAGTTGACAGCTTTGAAGGTATAGAATTAGAGATAATGGGTAGTAAAGATAATAAATCTACGGATGATAGTACTTCTATCAACAATCATGCAAATGAGTATAATGATGGATTTTGGGGAAAATTATCCAATTGGTTTCGTTCATCCAACAATAGATCCACCAAGGGTCAAACTTCTGATGATACTATTAATGTGTTCTCAGTTGCAACAGGATCTGTCTATGAAAGATTTATAAGGTTAATCTGTTAAAAATTTGTTTTTTTAAATTTTTAATGTCCATCTATAGAGTTATGATGCTAAGTGTTATTAAACACACTAAAAAACATGTCAAATTTTGGCTATTAAGAAATTACTTATCAGCTAATTTTATTGTAAATAAGTTTTATTAAAACTACACTTTTTTGATTTTTATTAGAACTCACTATCAATAATGGCAAATAAATATAAGTTTGAGTATGAGCTTGTTCAATATCAATGGCCTAAATGGTTAAATAGTCAAAAAGAAAAAAGAAGAATAATCTGGGGGTAACTTTTTATAAATTTTTTTAATTAAATAAATTTATAAATATAATAAATGATTTATTATATTTTTACCCGGTTATATATTCATTTTTTATAATAATATTATTAGTGTATTATTGACTAAAATATGGTATATATGTATTTGTAAACTTTTCATTATAATAAACCATCTAAAATTAAAGTTATTTCTAATTAGAATACATATATGCTATTATCTTTCATCTTTTTTTAATATATAACTATATTTATAAAATACAATATACATTTATTATGTATTGGACATTTTTCTAGATACAAAATTTTATTCTTGGATGTACTTTTTCCACTTGATGTTAAACGTGTTATTTTTGTGGATGCCGATCAAGTTGTTCGAGAAGACTTAGATATACTAAATAAGATGAACCTTGGCAATGCACCTTATGCCTATACTCCATTTTGTAATGATCGACCAGATGTTGATAATTTAAGGTAGACTTTAACTTTAGTTAGGATCTTTCCATTGAAATTTTTTAAATTGATAGATTTTGGTTGAGTGGTTATTGGAAAAAGTTGTTACGTGATAAACCATACCATATAAGTGCACTTTATGTTGTAGATTTGGTGAAATTTAGAAAATTAGCTGTTGGTGATCGTTTAAGGGCTCATTATCAGGGATTATCAGAGGATCCAAACAGTCTATCAAATCTTGATCAGGTTATTTTCACATTCAAATATTATAACAATATTTTATTTATTTTCTATCTAATATTATGTATAATAGGAACCTTTTAGCTATAATAAATATATTTATTATTTTTTATGTAAATGTTTAACTGATAATATTAGAACATAAATAGCTTTCATTTATTGATATAATTATTTATGTGTATATACAGGATCTACCAAACAGTTTAATCCATGAAATTCCAATCAAATCTCTTCCAAATGAATGGTTATGGTGTGAAACATGGTGTAGTGATTCTACAAAAAAATATGCTAAATCAATTGACTTGGTAAAATTCCAACTTATAATTTTTATTGTATATATTTGCTATCGCCTATAATTCCTTTTAAAAAATAGTGTGGAAATCCACTAACAAATGAACCTAAATGGAAAAGTGCATTCAGAATAATTCCTGAATTTTATCAATATGATAATGAAATTGAAAGTTTGCTTTATGCAAAACAAAATACGACTCAAAAAAATGATATAACCAAGGATGAATTATAATATTTTACTATTCAATATAATAATTTTTAGAATTAAAACATAATCATTATATTATGTGAATATAATTCAGCTTCTTCTATTTCTTAGCTTCTTCAGCATGAATAATACATTCCAAATAGTCAACTTTATGCTCCAAAGCTTGCAATGATTCATTCATTTTATTGATTTTCACAACACAACTACTACCTAAAATGCAGTTAATATTATAAATTTTTTTTCCTTATATATTTTATAATTAACAAATATCAACAATGAAACATTTATTCAATCACATAATATCCATCATATCAATACTATTATAGATATAGTTATAATTTGATTTGATTATTTACCTAAGTTATTAATTTTATCCACAAACGTTCTAACACAATTATTAAGGTCAGATATTCGTGTTCTTCCATGCCAATCTAATTGTGGATCAGAATCCAATGCATCTCTCATTGTATCAAACAATTTAATACAACAAAACTCGGTTTCAATCGGACTTTTCAATATGTTTACATCATAGTTAGTAATAAATGATTGTTTTTTATATAAAAATATATACTTTTAAATAATTTGAAAACAATAAATAGTAACCATTTAAGAACGAATCCAACCATTAATAACCGATTCGTTTGCGTGCGCGTGTTTCATGCGATGAACCCTAAACATTCGAATTTTGTTATCGATCAATCTGATTCTTATACAAATCGCAATATTACTGAATTAAAGGACGGAAAAAATTTTTTAATAGATGATTTTATTGATGTTAAACAATCAAATGAACTAATTTTAGAATATTTGGAATATATGGGTTTGGTATCAACCTTAAAGTGTTTCAAAAATGAACTCTCACAACAATGTCCAGATAAACCACCTTATTTAAAGAAAATGGATGAAATATTTTCTTTAATTATGAATTTTAAATCTTTTGATGCTTTGAAAGTTATCAAAAATTTATATGAAGACTTTCAAAAAGATCATCATGATTTATATGTAAAAATATTATCATTAGAATTTCTGTCATTAATATGCAAAAATGAAGTATGTTTAGTTTTAAATATAGTTGTTTTTTTTTTGATATACATATATATTTTATGTGTAGGTAGAAGAGGCTGTAATATATTCAAAAAAATATTTTTTAAAATATATTGATGATTGTGAACAAAAAAATGAATATATTGAGGATATTCTATTGTTACTTGCCTATGAAAATGTGTATCATTCACCTTCAAGTAGCTATTTGCATGAATCTTTTAGATCAAAGCTAGCCCATGATATAATTATTACTGTTATGAATCATATAAATAATAGCACTAATGAACCTGGTCTATTGACACTTTTTAGAGCATTATATTTTACTGAAAATGAAATTGGTGAAGAAAATGATACCGTAAAATTTATTGACTCATGTGAATCTACAAATAGTAACATAGAGTAAATAGCTTCTGTCTCTTTGGCTTTAAATTTTTTTTTGTTACATATTATACAATTTTTTTCTTTTTCAATAGAGATTAGTTTTGTTACTTTTCAATTCTATAATATTTATTTTTTTATTACGCATTGGTCTAAATAATAAATATCATGTGTAATACATGAATTGTGACGTGTACCTATTAAAAAATCACTTCATGTATTAGCTATAGAGATAGATCGATAATCGTAATAATTAATTTTAGTATATTTATTATGGTTCTTGTCTGATCATGGTGTCAGTCTCAGCGAAATAGTTTTATTGTAATGGGTTAATATGCTACAACTTAGTAGTTCTAACACTAAATTAATATTAGCATAAAGAACATTTTTATACTTTTTATTTTAAATATTATAAAATTTTTCTACCATAAACGTGAACACTTGACCTGACAGCTATTAGATAATCCTATAATTTTTGCGCATGCCAACCTAGAGTGAAGACTGTAAATAATCACAAACTTTCAGCATCTATCATAAAATTTGTATGTCTATTCCAGTAAAAAAAATAACAATAAATGTAAAATAAAAAATTTTAGTTTATAAAATTTTTAAAAGAGTTTAAATACTAATTTTCTGAAAATAAACCTACTTTATTATTGTAAATAACTTTTTTTTGAATCGTATTTTAATTAAGGTACAAATTTAATATATTTATACTATTAATTTGTGATCATTAAAATAAGATATAATTTATTATTTTAAATGGTTACTTTAAGTCAATAATAAAACTTTTTTTACAGTGATATCACCAATTTTCTTGTATATTAATTAAAATATAAAAACTACTTTAATAAAGTTAAACTTATATGGTTTTAGTCATACAATATTTTTAAGTTACAGATTTTTTGTTATGATATTCATTTGAATGAATTGAATGTTTAGTTTTTCTTCATTATGTCTAGTAAAGTAAGAATTATTATAATTTTTTATTTTTAAGTGTACATTATGATTAATAATATAAACATTTTCATTCATCTTTATTAACTCTAATTTAAAACCATACCACTATAAACATAAATTTACATTTTGAAAAATTTTAAAAGATTTTGGCTATAATATTTTTGTATTTTTGTGAAATTAATCAATAAACTTTCAAGTTTAGTCCTATAATTTGATAATAAACACTCCATCCCTAGAGTTATACTTAAGATATTTAATTTATTTTAAATTTCTATCTTATTACTGATATATTATTTATATGGAATAATATTTATAATTCAAAAATTACTATCACCTTTGTTTAAACACTAAAATGTTATTTTTAATACCTAATTTTTCTATATATTATGAAATGTCACCATCTAACAACCAATTTCATTATAATTTTCATTCATTTTTGTCTTAAAACTCAAAAAATAGATATTTAACATGTTATTTTATTAATTTTTAATAAAATATACCTATCAATTAGTATGACAAAAAAAATGTATTAGTTGATAAAATATTTGACTATCTTCAATTTATCAAATAAGTAAAAATGTTTTATTTAATTTCAAATGAAATTATTAATATTATTTAATGTAAACATAATATAATTAGCATTTATACAGTCCAATGATTTGAATTGATATTTAAATTGCAGAACGATGATAAAAAGTAGTTTAATATGATTAATAGTAGTAAATAGAGAAATTAATTGTATTTTAAAGTATGTAAACATTTATATATTGGACACATCCAGTGACACTCGATGAATGAAGTTTTTACGATAATATCCGGAAATATCCGAACAATCTTAAAAAAAGCGTAAGGTTGGGGTTTGCCAATCATAAGTGATGTATTTCTATACATTTTTTTTAAGTTTATAATGTGTATTATAGATAGGTTAAAAATATTTATATAAATATACCTATATATCAAATATTTGATTAGTTATAGACATAATATATTATTTTATTAAAAATAAATATTTAAAATTATGAAACTGATTTATGATTTAATAATAAAAAATACATGAGATTTATTGATTGAGTGGTTTGTTTATCATCAAAATGAAATGATATGGCAGCGCATAATTACCTGTGAGTTGCGCACGAGCTAATGTCAGGCGTTTACCCCACTAAGCAAGTAAAAGTATCAGATGGTGATGACTTTTACACAAGATATATTGATAAATCAGCATGCAAAGATTTTTTTTACAAATTACAGGTGTTTTTTTACAGTCATTAATATATATAATAGAGCGTCAAAATTTAGTTGATAGATTTTATCATTATTATACTTATATAAAATATTAATTTATATCATATAGAATTGTCAAGCTGAAAAGGCTGACTGGCGAAAGTGTAAAACAGAACTAAACAATTTTAAAGAGTGTATGACCAACAATAATGTCAAAACTACTGCAAATATATAGAATGAATTTAACAATACAATGTCCAAAATAATATTTTTTTAAGTTAAAAGTTTATAAACGATTATTTGCTTGCTCCATATAGTTTAATAACATGCACAGTTAGCACAGTATGTGATATTGGAATATATAACGTCTTCATGGATTGTTGTAGAAATTAAGTCAAATCTGTATCACCATCAATTTCTTTTTTCACTCTTAACAGTAATGTTGCACACCAATTATCAAGACGGGAGATTGAATCATATTTTTGCAACTAGAAAAAGCATACATAGATAGTATAGTTGAAATAATAATTACATGTTGACTAAATGCTTCAGAATCTTCTTCTTCAACAGCTGCGATTATATTCTAAATGTAGGCAATCATATTGGTAGGTTAATTTATTATATATTGGATGTGAATGAAGTACTTTTAAAAGTCCATATTCACGACTATCCATAAAATGAGGTGATAAATCACAATATTTTTCAATACATCGTTTAGCAGCAAGAACATCCATGCAAAGATTACAAATAGTAGCTTTAAAGTAATAGTCTTTAAGTGAATACTTTAAAAGATTAGAATCTAAACATGACTCTGCAACCTATACAATACATGTTTGCAGCATTAATTGAGTGAGACATGAAATACTTCTTCAAAAATTTTGACAGCTTTTTGATAATCTTCATTTGTAGCAGAAAATTCCGCTATTTTTAAAAGACATTTATTTGCTTGACTTAAATATGAGTATATTTATTGGTGGTTATAATAACAATAAAATGAAAAAATTATCACGTTCTAGATTCTTCTCCTTTATAGAAATCTGCAGCCTTTTCATAATATACGACTGCATTATGCATATCTTTTAGTGACTGATCATATATCTCTGCAATAGTTACAAGATGCTTTGCCGCCATGCTAAAGCGACCCTATTTATTTATAAATTGCACATTATAATATATAGAAAGGTGTAACATTATCTACCATATCAGTATATATATCAACAGCATTTTTATAACATTCAATTGCTTCTAAAAATAAATAAATCATTAAATATGCAAAAAAAACA
The DNA here is from genome assembly GCA_001407235.2 of Kudoa iwatai. NCBI lineage: Eukaryota > Metazoa > Cnidaria > Myxozoa > Multivalvulida > Kudoidae > Kudoa > Kudoa iwatai. The sequence goes on from JRUX01001402.1 coordinate 34,950, forward strand.
CATTTAAAACCTTTATAATTTTCCTTCCTGTAACAATTTCCTGCTTCAATAAAATTTTGAGTGGCATCTATCATATTTTGTAATGATTTAAGATTAAGTGATGCTGCTTTTTTGAATGAAATTCCTGCATCTACATTATAGTACAACAAGTTAAATTATATTTTCTCTAGTAACAAAATAATTGTGTATAAACTACTTTCCCAACTTTTACACACTTTAAACATATTTCCAGCTTTAACATATAAATCTACAGCGTTTTCATATGATGTGGAATCACTTGTCCTATAATATAGCAACTAATATAAACCAACTTTCACCAAGCTATGACTTACCCAAAAAGAGAACTAAAAAATCCAGATGCTTTATTACAACCTTTTTTTTCTGCAGCTTCAAAGATAGATAAAGCTTCTTCTTCGCTTGGCATCTATAAATTGTTAGAGATTTACAACCAAATAAATTCTCAAAGTTTAATAGTATATTTTATATTTCTATAATGTTTTTAAATGTTTAAATATAAACTTTTTACATTGATAATTAAAAAATGATAGTATTTATTTACTAATATATTTTTAAAATGGTCAATGAACAAATTAGTTATTAAAACTTTGGTTGGTAGTTTGTCGTACTCAATCGTA
>JRUX01001404.1:0-54411 GCA_001407235.2 Kudoa iwatai
AAAATAAGATAATTATACAAATTTAATAGAATTTATATCCAATAGAAAGACAATTGATGACAGAATTTCTCTTAGGATCAGATTTTTGAGGACTAGAGCTGCTAAAATCATCATCTTGATCATTATTTACTAGATTGTCTATGTGCTTGATAACAATAAACTTGTTTTTGGAAGTATTTCTATGGTTACTACTAGCAACAGTAGGAGTAACATATGCATAAGGATGATGAATCCTTCGTGGTGAAAGAAACTAGCATAAAATTACACTAAAATAGCAATAATTAAAATTATACTTGAATAACGGTATTATAGAAACAGTTGATATTATGTCTAAATACGGCAGTTTTTTTGGCAACATTTTTTGGTAAATACATAAAAGCAACTAAATAGCTAAAAATAAATATATTAAATAAATTCTATTTGAATTATATACGGTGCTATCTCTAATACATATATTAAATGATCATTGGCTAATGATAAAGTCATAAAATTATGTCTATCTCCCTTGAAGACATTTTTCAAATAAGGATTAGGTGATAAATATTTTTGAATTGGGTCACATGATTCATCTGTCAATTTTACGCTAGATATATAAAGTTAAGAATGGTTATATTAATGAAAGGTATAGTAATATAAATACTTGAAGAATTCACAAAAATCTTTAGCTATTTCGATAATATCAAAACAAAGCTGGTACATATCAGCACTCGTAGCATATCTTTAAAGTAAATATAGAAATTCAATACATTTGTAATAATTATTATTTACGTGTCAGATGCAACCACAATTTTAGTGTTAACATCAACAAGAAATATTTTTTCCATTTTGCATGCCTTAATAAGATAAAACAATCTATATTAGAAATATATTAGTACTGTTTTTGTGGTATTTAAGACACAATCTAAGTAATCAATATTTTTCGTTAAATGCTGACATATTTTGCTAAATGCCTATAAAAATGAATCCATAACATTAGGGTAAACCATTAAATTCTTTAGATTTTTATCCATATGAATGAATTCATTTAAAAAAAATTTCATTAAAATCAATAATGAATATATTTTTATGATTATTCTATTTTAAATGTGATTTAAGTATGATAAATACAAAGGTTTATTTAATTAATAATTAGAACTAACTTTATTTTTACATCAAAAATAACATTATTACTATGTTTAAACAACAATTTTTATAGAAAATGCTTCAATAAAAATTAAAATACAATTATATTCTATATTATATTAATAAATAATATAAGAATAACAAAAATATGCTATTTACATAATCAATAAAATGATAATTATAAAATAGCATATAACTATAGCTTTAAATTAAGTAAAAAATAATAGATAATGTTATAAAAACATACTGCAAAAATCGTATAATCAAATATTGTAGTATAATGATATCTATTAGGATAGTCATACAAATAGTGTTAAAATAACATAAAAATACCTAATAAAATTGTCATGTATACCCTGATTACCAACTATATTCACAAAAATTTTCCTCATAACCTTATGAAATTCTTAAATATACAAAAAATATAATATTTAAAAAACAATTATAAATTGTTACTTTTTCCAACCCTATATTTTGAAGGAATGGCATCAATTTTATGTAAAAATATCTCATAATATATTCTACTATTGTAGATTGGTATTTTTTGCATTATATTTATCAAATAGTTGATGGCAGTTGCATGTTCAGATTGAATATTAATTACAAATATAATAGTATGCGCGCGTTTAATTATTTCTATAAAGTCATTAATTTCATCAACTATATTGACATATCCAGGTATATCTAAAATCTATTAAAAAATAAAGTAAGATATACTATTTTTATTTTGAATGTAAATATTACATTATATTGCATAAATCCACTATTACATATACAATGATATTCAATTTGAGTAGTACTTTTCAAAAAAAAACAATCATATCCAGTTATATTTTTGAATAAAGAACACAATATAGAGGTTTTACCACTACTAAAATTATCATATAACATAATATGTTATTAAAAATTTATAAATAGAATAATTTGAAATAAATGATTATTGGATGATAAAAAATTTACAATAATTAATACCAAAATAGACATCAAATTCACTTAAAATGACTAGCCTGCAATATAGAGAGTGAATATTTTTTACAAAAATAGATAGCACACATAATTTTATATGAACACAATATGCATCCAACAAACATTCATTTCAATAGTAAGGAAAATGGTGTTACTTTGGAAGACCAACAAATATAATCCATTCACCATCGACTGAAAGATCAATTTGATGCAACTGTTCACTGATATTATTATTCTCTATAGATGTGGGTGTTTTAGCTGCATTTTCCTCACAAGTATTTTTTAACATATTCTCAATAATTTCTTCACTATTCGTATTTTTTTCATACGATAATGATGTCATATATTGGTAACCACTAAGCATGATGTTCACTATTACAACAAATGTTTAGGAATTTTTACAAATGGGCTTATCTATCAGGTTATTAAACCTACTAACACCACATTAACCCTATTAGAGAAAATCTTCTAGTTAATCTTATGATTGTCCTCTCATGTTAAATCAATATTCATTGTTCTATCATAAACAAATTACTATTTTAATGTTAACCATTATTTTTTTTATGATTTTCTGAGCTAGATTAGTCTATGGTCAATAAAGAATTTATATAATTTAAAGTTATTTTGCGATAGATTGCTCATGAAGAAAATAGTCTACTATTAATGTGTTTGTTTTTGATATAACATGTGTGATGCACGATCATAAAACATAGATGCTTCATTTTAGATGTATTTTTATCATTATACAACTATAAGCATATACACTAGTTTGTTTTATTTCACACCATACATTTAATTTGTGTATGCAGTTAAGCGTTTGTTTAATAAATTAACAAAAGTCGTTCAATCCTTAAATCAACATAACAAACTTGACGTTTTTAATGATATGACACAGTGTAGTTAAATGTTTAGTTTTAAGACACGATTTAAAAAATATATGGTCAATTAAGTGTTAAATTTAATTTAAACTATAGACCAATTTCTACCCTACAGATGTAAGGAGGATCTCTACATGTCTACATATAGAGGATTTTTTATAAATGACTACATAAATAGAAATTTACAACACTATTTCTATATTATATAGTATTTTCAATTTATTAACTACCTTAATATTATATTCAACACATAATTTATTAACTATAACAATTATGTTAATAGTATAGTGGTTTTTCTTAACAAGTAATTATAATTATTTAAAGTTATTTATTAAATATATTGTTTATTGTTAATATATGATTAAAAACCATGAAATTACCTTATTTTTTTAAGTTAGAAAGAACCTCTACCAAAATTACTTGATATCTCATGAATAAAAAAATACACGTTTGCCTGATAATACTGTAGTTTTAGATAGTTTCTACTGTATTCATTAGTTATATATCAATTATATTTAAAAAACAAAATTTCATTTATAAAGGAATAATATTATTTATAAAATATTCTATGAAATGTATAAAATCTTCTTGATATATGATAAGGAATGATATATAAAGTGAAAAATACTTTTTCCCCTTTTTATTGTTAAAAATAATGTTTATAAATTAGCAATTGTTCATAAAAAATAATTTTTAGACTAAAAAGCTGTCATTTATATAGTTAAAATTATTAACATCATCTTAAAGTTATTGTGGAATAATTAGCAACAATCTGATACATAGATAATGACTTTTAGATTAGAAAATGTCTTAAAAATAGCTTTTATGACATTAATTTTAAAAAATTTTGTTTTTTAATTAAAGTTAATGATTGTTGTATCATACCTAATGCCATAAAACATTATTTTAACATATTTATAATATTCAATTGAAATAAGGTATAAATACTTGATTATTCATTTTATTTCTGTATATATTGAAATTCATTCTTAGTATATTTTGTGGAAACGGTATTTACTTCCTATTAATAAATAAATTAAGGTAATATCTAAAAAAACTTCCTCAAACATACACCTTTCATTCAGATTTTCCGACATTAACGATTATAATCTAGCATTACACAAAGCAAACCTTTATGGTATATTGTTTTATTTAAATAATATAGAATATTAGAAAATAAAGAAAAATAGATTATCTCTATATAGTTTATTTAACTTTATTCATTATATAGTTACCTTCAACATGTAAACTTCAAGGATTCCCTTCATATTAATCAGTAGTTGGATAGCTATTAAAATTCATAAATTACAATTTATTCTTTTAAATAGTAAACTAGTGCATTAGGCTTAATTTATGATTTACAGACAATTAAAAAAATAATTTTTATATAATTTAAAAGAATTATAGCTTCATTTATTTATAAATAAGATCAACCATCAGTAATAGCTTCTAGAGAAAACTATAAACAACACGTTATAGAGATTGATTGGGTCCAATTTAAAAAGTATTATCATTCCAATAAAGCAGTGTTTAGGAAACATACACACTAATAAACATGTTTACAGTTGATAATTAGTATCTACCAGTGTCATGAAACTTTAACTATTAATTCTACGAACACAAAGTATACATTTTTATGGAAGCAAATTCAAATGAATGTATCTTAAATTATGTATGTGTTACACATTTATTACAAAAATTTCCTTAAAATATAAAAAGCCAATAAATTTAATAATATCATTTATATGTAATATATTTGAAAAAACTTAATAATTTGTTTATTTACCTTTCTAAGAACAAAAATAAAGGAATGATTCTATGCAAACATGGTATCCCTATAATAGTGAATTAGTAATATTAATGGCTTTTATATTTTTTTTAAATAATTTACGGTGTCGAGAATTCAATACTAAAGAGAATAAAAACAGTTAGGATTCATCGTTAACATTTTTGCGCAAGCGCATCGTGTGAATTATTTTAGATAATCCAATACAATTTTGATGGTAAAATCGGCGGCACTAGTTTCTATTAAAAGATACAATATTAAACAAGAAACTAAAAAATTGAATATCTGAAAATAATATGTGAATGGTTATTATGAATATTTGATATAATAGAGATAATATTGATATGATAAAATAAAGGATAAGAAAAGAGACTATACGTTGTGTATATTTTTAATGAATAATGCAATTTAGTTTGAATATTCTAGAAAATCATCCAAGAAAAGTTTATTATAAAAGTAATAAAAAAGGAGTTAGTAGGATAGTATTTAATAATGTAGAACATTCAAGGTATACCTCAATTACACAAAAAAACCACAATTTATAATTTATTTCACATAAAAAACATTCATTTAATAATGAAAAAATATTTTTCTATTATTTTTACAATGTAGATGAAAAATTATGAGATCCACTAATGCGTAACATTTTTTTAATGGAGTCAGTAAAGACAAGAAAAGAGTCATTAATATCAGAGCAACTATTATTTTCACTGGTATTATACAAATGATTGTCAATATTTTTCTGAAGGTAATCTAATGGATACATGAAATTTTTATCAGGTAAATTACAGTCAGCTTTCATCTATTTAAGAAAAAAAAATTCATTTATAATATATTAATAAAAAGTATAAACCCAAATTATAAGCTGAGTGAAATGCGGTAAATTGAGGGCAATTGACAAATGTAAGGCTAAAAAACCATTACTATCAGCAATTGTATCAATGAGTTCAGGATCAATATCAGAATGTAATAATTGATAACATATTTTAATATCATGTTGCTTCATTGATTTAAAAAGACTCTAAAAAATTATCAAAAAATAGAAACATAACAAAATTAATATATTTAATAGAAATATAAAATACATGGATACTATCAGGTGATGAAGGTAGACGATGAAAAAATCTTTTTTTTAAATATTTTCCTTTAATCCAACACTCTCGAATAGTTCTTAATATGATAGTAGAAAAAAAATATTGATTGGAATGATTATATTGTTACCTATCACATTTCTCATCAATAATTTCCAAATAGTATGAAGAAGATTTATTAGGATTCCATAATCGATTTGAAAAAGTATTTCCAGTTGATTTCATTATTAAAAAATGAGAAATACTACATAATCACAATAAAATATGCTTATTCAAATTGAATAATTTACCACCACTCATCTAATTCTAGTGATCGAATTTTAGATATATCTGATCCCATATTTCTATGTACACCACTACATTCTATGCATATGGTAATACCCAAATTAATTGAGCACCATGTAGGATCTATAAAGTTTTATTACATCAGTCAAATATAGTTTAAAATTGTTAAGTGGAAAAAATGAGATTTTTTTTTACTTTTAGCACCACAATCAGCACAATATTGATTGCCATCAACATTATAAATCTCAGCAATTTGCTCTTTTGTTAGTGTAAATTTAGACCTTACATTTTTGCGATGAATATTCATGGTCATCTATATAATTAAGCATTTTTTTACTTTAACAATGTAAAATTGGCATTTAAATTTTGTTTATTATCCATATCACTTTTAATAGTGAAATGATGGTATACAGGAGCAAATGTTAAAATAAAAAAATACATCCGATAATTTTTCATTAGTAATAGCATCAATAATCTGTATCTCAATAGCATTTATCCATTTTAAACAGTCCTAAATTGAATAACTGTATATTATATATTAATTTACAGTTATTCTATAGGGTACTTTATTCGTGATAACATCAAATGTATAGTTATTGCCAGTGTGAGTATAAATGGTAAAAAGATTGTCTTGTTTTTTAGATTTTGAATTACTTTTTTCTAATGTACTACAATCTAAATCAATACATAAAATATATTTCCATAGTTCAAAGTTAACTTATGGATAAGTAAAAAATTATTATTATTTATATGCTATCAGTAACTATAGTCGGTTTAATATTAACAAGATAGTAAATTACTTTGTGTAGAGGGACTATTCAATGGCAAAGTAATACATCTTTTATCAATTGTATCTTCAGTACCGCCACCAAATAAACAATCATCATATTCACGAGGAAACGATAAATTTTCAAGGTTATCAATTTCTTCTTTTATATACGATGTTTCATGATCTAAATGTGTTCAATTTCATAATCAATTGTTGTAATGTAAATAGTTGATAACGAATTTCAAAAGTAAATACTTTTACAATCGTGGAACGAAGATACACGATTTTTACGCGGTGATAATGAATCACTATCGTTTGATGGTGATAAATATTGTATAGCTTTGCTTGCTAATTTTAAAATTGATGAAAGCATAAAATATTAACATTTTTAATAGAAAAAAATTAATAATTTGTTTTAATCTTTATAAAAAAAAATCCACAATAATACTAATTACGTGCGCATGGCAATGACTGTTTATGTTTTTTGCGTCTTGCGGGTGATTTCATGGTAAGCTTTACTGAACAATATGCAAGATCAATACACTTCCCTTGTTCAATATCTCCACAATCATTTTTAAAATAATAGAGTTTTCTTCCATTTGTCAAAACTAAAAACACTTTTTTCCATGATTTCATACCTTTTTGACAATATCTATATGCAATATCCTTTTGATTGATATAAAAGTAGTAATAAATAATAAATATATATATAATGTTAAATATAAATACACTCAAGATAATATTATCATTTGGAATATGGCTAAGAATATTCATAAAATTTCCACCAGAACATTTTATTCCAGCATCAGTTTTAGCTTTATCTTTGTTACGTGATCTTTTTATACTACCATCATAGCTGTTATCAGTTGTTTTACTGGTAGTAAGTTTAATCTTTTTTTTCTTAGATTTTCCATATACCTGTACTCCTATGCTATTATCATTGGTATATGAAGAAGTATTTGTATCATCATTATTATCCTGTCCAACTGGATCAACATGAACAAATTGATTAATTTCCTTGTAAATAATTTCATTTATCACATTCAATGAATCAACTGAAAGTATATTAACCATTATAGAATCACAAATAATTTTAAATTTTTTAGATGAGTCAATATCTTGTAGTGTTTCCCCTACAAATGTAGTCAACTACAAAGTATGTATTGTATAATATTTTGTAAAAAAGAAATCTAATGTAAAATTGTTTACAATGTAGGCAATTTGGTTGTTTATAGGAATATTATTACAAGTATGACGCTACCTACTATGGGGAATATCAAATAAAATTTTATCACTTTTAAATAGTAAATTTATTATTAAATTCTCTATTATTTTTACAGCTAAATATAAATTTAAGCATAAAAACTACTTTTAATTTATACTATATATGAAATGATACTCCCATTTTTACTATTTCTACATTTGCGCATCCCCATTTTCGGTATTTAAATAGCTGTCAATCATGTCAACTAACTACCAAATGTAACATTAGAAATACCTTTGTTGCATGCCGAAACTAATATCTTAGATAGGGGCAAATATGAAGATACTACATTTACAGTTTTGGCAGCCACTTCCAACTGCTCTATACTTGCCGAGTTGTAGGTAATCAATACAAAACTAGACCATTCAATATGTTTCTCAGTCAACAAATCAAACGAAGTATCCAACACATTCATCAGTATAGTAGTATTGTTTTGTGTACGTACTTTTCTAAGTTGAAAATCACGGCAACCAATAATTGGCTCATTGTAATTCTCAATTCCCATTAGAAATGATATTAATTTTCTGTTGAGAGAAACATTGCATCCACATACCAACTATTAATGTATGTATTCATCCATATTGGCAACAATTTGCAAATATAAATACCAAATTAAATTGTAATGGTGTATTGTCTTTATCATATTTGGTGTTGTTACCATTGAAAATCATTGTATTAATCAGCATATCTATGTGAGAGTAATTTTATTTCTTTTAATCAATATTTTAATTATTACTGTAAAGTGCTATACGATCTTTAGATCTATCCAATTTTCCTACAATTGATAACCCATCTCTTATACATTGCACATACTTTGTTATACAAAATTTCTTAGCTTTCATTTAAATCAATGGCTCTAATCCAATAAAAATATTTACAACCACAACAAGTAGTATGCAAAATTAATCCTAGTTTAACCTAAACTACAAAAGTAGATTTATTGGATGCTATTGATCGCACCAGTTCGTTATTCTTAAAAAATCTATTTATAGGTTAGATAATCATCGTCTTAAATTGGTAATTATATAGAATCGATTTTTTTAAATAATGTCATCCATTCATGTATTTGCTAGATAACATTTTTTTGCATTATTCTTAATACTAATACTTCTATGTATAATACCGCAAATTATCTATAACCACATAATACATCCAGAATGACTATGCCGACATTACATCAATCAAATGATGTCATCATAAATAATAGGGTAACATCTTTAAAATGTTCATTATTAATTTAATGCACTATTTACTTATCAAAATGATGATTAAACCTTGCACACGCTCACCCGTTGTAGCTAGGCAACAATCACGGTATAATATGTTACGAATTAGCACGTAATAATACCGACTATTAGTGGATTAGTACTATTACCGATGTGTCGCTTGATTCTTTAAAAAAGAAAAAATAATCTTGTAAACTATTTTGTATATAATCCTTTGTTAAATAAGGCAACAAAATGATATTTAATTTGTTATTAGTTATAAAAAAGATAAATGTTCTATTTATATAGATACAAGATATACCTCTAAGTTGTATATAACATTATAAGGGGATTGGTGTAAAGAAAGACAATTTAATGATATATTTAACAATTTTAAGACTAACATAACGGTGTAGAAGTATACCACTAGAATAATTAACGGATTCAATCACGCCATCCATTTTATTGCTAAATACTTGAAATGTATTAGTATTTAATACTATAATACAACACATTATCACATGTACTATATGTTTAGCTAAAAGAGACAAGTTAACATGTTTTAAGTACGAATTTAGGTCCCGTATTATTGAACACAATTGATTCTTTTATTCATATGATAGAAATTATGATAATAGGTTCCATTTTTGTAGGAAAAAGTGCATATATGCTGTTATCAATTAATTAATGGTTTTTAATATTAACAAAAAAAAATTAATTCCAGTTTTTTAGGGGGTTTTATTATAATTTGATTTATATCTATAAAATCATGATATCCATATTCTATAGCAAAGTTAGTGTTTATATCTATAGTGCAATGTAAATAGAAATTTAAAAATAACAATAATTTTTATTTTAATGCAGTTAATTTTATAAAAACTCCTTAGTGAGGTACACTATCAATATCCATGTTAATGGCCATATTATCCTATATCATAATTGTACTAATTTAAGTAAATATTATGGATAGAATTATCATTTTGCTTATGAATAGAACCATATTTAAGAATAAATATTATTTAACTCATGCCTAAAATGAACCCTACAATATGATTATGTGGAAAAGTAGGTGGGATGCACTTCATAATATTCTTAGAAATGACAACTATTATTATTGAATATTAAGACATTTGTTAACATTATTATTAAAAATTAATGTCTGAACATGTTAACTAGTACCATAACGACAATTTTAGGTTCTGTAAGCAAATCAAATCATTTTAATTCCTCCCACATATTCTCATTCATATTATGTAGCTATCATTTCAGCTAAAAACAGGTAATAGACTCAATTAAAATGATAATAAAATTATTATTTCTTGATATAGAGATAAAAAATACCTTATAGCTTTTATTTTCACCATAGAAAATAAGGCTTTTATATTCTTGCTGTCACTATAGTAACATAAACATACTATTTTGTATCATTATTTATTCATATTTAATCAAAAAATATGTACCATATAATTATAACGAATATTAATCTCATATTATTTATACAGGAAATGATATAAATGTTTTTCACATCAATTTTTATTAAAACTGCAAAAGTTATACTTGTAAAAAGAAGCGGTTTTGTTATTATCATTCAATTTAAATTGTATGAAATTACTCAAAGAGAACTTTATTTATAATATAAAAATGTTTAACTTTATTAAAATTAATTTTTATTCATTTTAAATGATAATTTTTCTTCTCCCCTCTAAGCGCTACGTTTCCGTGAAAAGTCGAACACACTCGTTTGTTAGAGTGAATGGTGCTGAATGTTGAAGGAAATGACAGGTTTTTGGGTGGTTATATTGATATAGAAAATTCAAAAATTAGCTTAGATTAAAAATATTGTAAAAAAATAATATTAGGGTAAAATAAAGTTTATAAACATGCTATTTAAAATAATTAGATTTAATTGAATTGTACTATAACGCTCAGCACCAACTGAATATATTTTTTAGAGATAAAAATAATGTTATTATTAATAATATCATGTTTTTTATTATTTTTATGGAAAACTTCCACTATCATTTATTAAAAACAAGAACATATTAGGTCCGTTTATTTATATAAGTCTAGCAGAATGTTATTGAATTGTGATATTTGACTGGTGAATATTTGCTATTGATTACTTTATTACCTAAAAATGGTATAAAGTCAATTTTAGAGATGATTTTATTGGCACTATTTATTAACAAAACATCACTTTTTAAGATAAAACTTTTATTTTATATTTAAGGTAATTTTTTTAATTTTTTAACCGGTGATTTTGTTTCAAAACATCAAAAATTTAAAATATTTAATAATATAACGTATAAGCGAATTTAGTCGAATCATTTATCGTTCCAATATTGAAGCTTCCTATCACTAAACGATGGGTTGTTTGACATGAAAATGTTAATAAAAAATTTATGAACAATCATGTAATTTTATTAATAATTATTTTAAAAAATTGAGACATGATAGAACCTTACCATGATACGATCATTTTAAAACAATCTTCATGTCGTATTTTAGTGGAAAATACAAGAGAATAATGTTTATATGCATTTTTACAGTTGTTTTGCCATTCCAAATTGGTAAATCTGTATATTATTGTACGAAATGAATGCCGATCTATTCTATTAACCTTCTTAAAAACAAGTATTGTAAACAACGATACTTTCTTATCATAATAAAAACTTTGCTATACTTATGATTAGTGTTTCCTTAACAACGTCTCATTATATGTAAATGATACGGATATTTTATACTATTCTTAAAATATATATTATTTAATAAATAAAATAGACATTTATTGAAAACCAGTAAATTAATCATATTAAGCTACTTTAAAGATATAAATGCGCAACAACTTAAAAATTTATTTGATTTTGTCAATAACAATAACAGTCTGGTATTTTTTTTAGCAATGCATGCCATTAAGTAATAACAATTCAACAATAGAATTATTTACTAAAATAAATACCATAATATTTTGATATTAATTTTTAACAGTCATGTTAAAATACTATCATTAAGAAAATAAATTATGATTAGAGGCTAATGCTTGTGATAGGGACTAGCTCTTAAAACAAAAAGCAAACGGTGTAGATTAATGGGTTCATAGCGCCCTATGGTTATGGATTTGAATTTTGTCTTTGTTAGAAAACTAAGTTTGGTATCACTATAATCTCCATACGAATTCAAATAGAAAAGCCATGGTAATACCAAGTATTTATGGCATATGATAGCTCAACTCGTGGTGAGAATGAATCTAACAAATGAATAGATCTTGGGTACTTACAGATGCTAGAGTGATGAATGTAACTATCATCTATATTATCAGTCATTACCCACATGAATGGCTTTTTAGAATGAAATAGCGTGTAGTTAGGGGTATGGTGCTCAAAAACGAGAATTAACGGTAAGCTAAATTGCCACACTTACAGCATAACATTAATTTACCAAAGATGATGCTGCAATGGTTACTAAATAATGAAGCAGACCTATCTATCAGGAATATAACAGCTTAATAAGTTGTATCACGTCACAAGTTTAACTTATAAGCTAAGAAAAATGCCGATCGAATTAGCTTTGTTTTGACAATACATTCATTAGTGTGGATAGCATCGCTAACAGTAAAATCATATACTAGTACAGCTATTCATATCGTTATAAGAACATATATAAAACTAATTGATAGGTTTATTCAAGTACAATATTTTTCATATAGTGTTTATTGTTATATGATAAGATAAATATTTTGGTTTCATTATAAATTTTACCACATGAAGAAGTAGCATTTAGATTTTAAATCTTTTTTCCGAAAAAAATCTGACCAATAATATTCTACTGCATAACATCTTCATTAGCATGTTATGCAGTAGATCCCAGCAATGTTTAAACAAGATATAATATTCAGGATCGTACCAAACATATAGATTAATGTTAAGAAAGTAAAAAGTTACTGTATATACATTTGATTATTTGCTTTAATTCTATTAAGTTAAACAAGCACCATACTGCCAAATCTAATGATAAGGATACCAATCTAGTAGGATTTTGAAATGATATTTGTTTTAATCAAATAACAACAACATAATACAGATAGTTTAACAATGGTTAATCTTTTAAAAAATATTTATAACCATAAATAGATGATTCATATTTTATGAATTACATAGTTATACTATTCTTAAATGATATAACATAAATATAAAATGAGTAAACTAAAAAACTAGACATAATTGATTATTTCTATTAGTAATGTCAATCTTACACTGATAAATACATCATCTCCAATATCAATGATAAAAAGTTAACTAAGAGAACGACGATCTCCGAAACATTTTGATGTTTAGCGATAGACTATGTTCCCAAACTAATTTGAGCTAGAATTTAAAAAAGAACATATTATTTTTAGATTATTTTTCTAGGATAACTTATTTAAAACATTAAATAATATTTAAACTAAGAAAATTAATCTACAGTTAAATAATAATAGATAACGATCATCAAACTCCATGTGTTTATCAACTATGTGAATTGATAAATACATAAATGTAATCAATATATTAATTTTATGTCATTATAATTTAATTTTCTTGTTTCTCATAACACAGATGACGAAAATAATAAGACAAATATGACACGATGTTATATAGAATTTTACGAAATATTACGATTTTGCAGATTAGCTGGTGATAAGCTAAGTGTTAAAACTAGATTTATTATAATCTTACATTTGTATATTATTTGTGTGATAAATGTAGGTTATTTGATCATACTATCTTATTGTTTGTTATATGAGAAATTTTGTTTCACAATATTTTAGTTGTAGCACGATTTGATAGGAATAAGTCGATTATCTACATAAACAATATCTTAATATAAAGTTTTTAAAAATAATTCCTTATAGATAAATACTCATGAACACTGTAATTTTATATAAATAATAAGGTTTAGGTTGAATTATATGAAGAAAAATAACATTCTTGATTATTTGTTGTAATAGAAGGGAGTTTTAACAAAAACTTTTTTTGAAAAGAACTATTAAAATGCGGTGTGTGATTAAAACAAAATCTTTAGTTAGTCCTACAGGGTTATATGTTATTGGATGTTTGAGAGTATTGCTCGATGGATATTGGAAAGGATATCAATGATAAAGAGCAAAAGTATATGACATGTTTAATGTAAATATGTAACATTTTTTTATGAATGAATGAGACCATAATTGATTATTTTATAAGCAAGAAAACAATCACTTGAGAATTTTTATTATCTAATAGAATGGATAAGAAGTAGCGATATTCGTGTAAAAGACTACTAATCATATTATCTCATTTATTAGGTTTAATATTACTGAGTGGTTCTTTATATTAAGTTAGGTTTCAATTTTATATTATATATATACAATAAACTAAGGCTGAGGTATATTTTATAGATAACAGAGGGTCTAATAGCTGTATGAAAACTCAAATAAAGGATTGGTCTATTTATTCGCCTGACACTTCATCATATCAAGCCATTCATACCAAGTTAATAATAATAATATTTTTGTTTTTTTTTCATTTTTTTAATTCATCATAGAAGACGATGTGCTAAATTAGGAGTATTTTTATTAATAATAGTAGCGATTTTTATTATTTTCCTGCTATACAACGTTGAAAATAGACAAATTTTAATAAAAGAGTATGTTGTTAGAAAAAATTCATCAGATACTGTATGCTATTGTATATCATTTAATGTATGTTTTTATTCTATTTCATTTTAGATGCTAACTATCGATCAATGTAATGATGAGATAACTATAACCTTGGATAAAAAAATATTAGCAAAAGTTAAAAGAAATGAAAGAGAAACTATAGCACTTGTTATTAATAAATATACCAGAAATATAACATTTTGGAGAACTTTTAATATAATTGTTTGGTTTGAACATGCTGATGAATTAGAGAATATATTAGGTGGTATTCCTAAACATCGTATTGTCATTATCATTACAACTGTATTTTTTATATAGTTTTAATTTTGTTCTAATCATGTTTTTAGCCAAATCAAATACATGCTTTCAATGATAAAATAGATAAAATATTAAAAATGAAAAAAATTTATAAAAATACAAAAAATCATAATTTAAAAACAAATATTATTGTCTATGATAACGATGATCAAATGGTTTTATTTGATACAAAACATAATATTAAGAAAACATTTAATGGTAAAATAGAATGTTATACAGATACATATATAATTTCTGATTCATTATCAATAATGAAATTACCTAAAAGTTTTAAAAATACAACATCATTAGACTGTCCACAATGGCCAAATACAAAATTATATCAACGTAGAGCTGTTTTTTGTTCAAAATATGATTCATATCATCATTTTTGTAAATGTATAATAAATTTTATTGATTAAAATAGTAACATTATATATTTTTTTTAATAATCTAGGTAATGATCCTAATCCTATCGATTTTGAATATAAACCTTTATTAGGTAACCAACTAACAGAGATTGATACTGTACTTGTAGATACACCAATTATAATAATTGCATCTAAACGGCCTTTCTATCTAATAAGATGCCTTTATACATTATTAAATATTAGAGGTGTTAATGTTGACAATGTACATGTTTATATGGATAATTCTATTGAAGAAAATACTGATATCACTAAATTGTTTGGAGTCAAATACACTATAAGTACAAATGAATGTGAACATATCTGTGGTTCTGCAACAGTAATTGAATTAGTTTTCACATATCAAATAACAACTATCTATTTAAGCATTATCGTAAAGCGTTAACACATGCATTCAAATTTTATCAATCTGCTAGTGAAGTTATCATACTAGAAGAAGATCTTGATGTGGCACCAGATTTTATGTTATATATGGCAGAAATGATTCCATTTTTAAGAAAGAATAAAAAATTTTATTGTGTATCTGCATGGAATGATCAAGTATATAGATTTAACTTATAATTTTCATGTAATTTATATTGATTATAGTCATATTTATATTCATTGGGGGATCCAAAAGGTGTTTTTAAAACAGATTTTATGCCCGGTTTAGGATGGGCATTTCCTAAATCAATTTTTCATAATGAATTACTACCATATTGGGATCGTTCTCCTGCATCAATAGGATGGGATTATTGGTTTAGAGATAATAAACAAAGAAAAGATAGAGAATGTATAGTTCCTGATATCTCTAGGACATATCATTATGGATTACGTGGTAATACTATGTATCCAAGTCTACATAGAGATCATTTTGTACCTCGACCAAACGTTCCTTTCTATATAAATCATTTTAATCTTACTTGGCTGATAAATAATTCTTATGATGAATTGTTGACATCACTCATAAGGTAGGTTATATCCTTTATCTCACTAATTTTATCTTTCTAGACGAGGAAAAATTATTAATAGCATTGATGATGTTTATAAAGAATTTAAAATAGATTATTCCAAATATAAAAAACATCCTTTTTCTCCTTTAATCTATCATCAGCTTAATATGGATGGTTATTCACTTGATGAATTGATTAAAATAACTAGTGTTATTTTTATAAAAATTAATAATTCATTGAAATATACATGGTTAAAAATTTGCAGGTAGATATACTTTCTATTAACATTTATCTTTATATTTTTTTGTATCAAGAGAGGTAAAGCTATTTGATATGGATGTTCGAGACTTTTATTCAGATTCTATAAGACTTTGGTTCAATCAAAAACACTTTTATTTAATTATGTGCCCTAAATCAAAGTTTTGTGAATTAAAGCCTGAAGAAGCAAAAATAGTTGATGTATAATTCATATCTACACTGAATTTTATTGCCAAATAAAATTATGTAGTATTAATTTTATTTATTATGCTTACTTTAATCAATTTTTAAATATATATATTATATTTATTTAGAAATTAATTTTATATAAACCATATAAATATCGTTTTTACATCGAATTTTTTTTTCATTGTTGAATAAGTAGTTATCGATATAGTTTAGTATCATGTAGTTTCAAGTCAAATCTTTTAATAACCTAAAAATAATAAAAATTCTTATTTTAAATTGAACATCAAAAGTATACTATTATTCACTTAAAGACATTATTAGTGCTTAACGAATCGGCGGAGGTTTACGTAGTCAGATAATTGCTATAATTGTGTTAATAAACATGTTCGGCCGATTTATTTTAAAATGTGAATATTTTTTTTGTAAATTTTTATTTTAAAGACACAATTTCATGTTATAATTGAACATTTTAAATATTAAATCAAGTATTTTCTGATATGTTATCATGCAAAATATCCAATTGATGGTAATAAACTGTGTTCTTATAATAAAAAAATACTTTTTATTCAAAAAATAATAATTTTTATTAATTTAAAATGTAAAAAAAGTTATTTTATTTAAATATATGCTAATTGTTTACTATTTGTATCATATTATTTACCTAATAAAGTGATAATGATTAGATTTTCTCATTTAATACGTTTTTTTTTCTTAAAATTCAAATTTTTAAGATTAATTCTGGGAATTTTTTTAAAAAATAATCACTATAATATTCAACTATTTTTATATATCATCCTATTAGATAGCATAAATCGTATTATTTAGTTTCAATTCGAAAATTCTTGTTAATGTTGAATTAAAGTGAAATAGATCAATTAGATTTGTATCTAAAATGTATTTTACCTACATCTGTATTATGTGTTGAAATACCACATTCATTACATCATAATATTTGAATAGCATTCCTCTACTTGATATGTTTTTTATAGTTTATAAGAAAAATATCAAAAATCCATCTGTTTAGCAAATTAATGTAATTTAAGCTAAAATTTTTGAAATCATTCTTGTCCATTAAAGTTTTTAAGAGTTATTTTTATGTCCTACGTATATTCTATAATATATATGAAACTAGGAAATTGCATCCAAGTTAAATTAATTTAATGAAATTGAAATAAAAGCAACAAATTCCTTAATATTTTTATTAGAGATAATAACATAAATCTTGTACTATTTTAATGAATAGTTTGTATAAAAATAAATCATATTAGCTAATATAACTAGGGATATTTATAATTAATGCTTTTATTTGCTTAAAAAATCTTCCAATTTATTATTTAATTCATAAAATACAACATTTTTTTATAAAAAAAAACTTTATCAAACTAGATATATATTCATAATTTTATAATTCTCAGATATTATTAATATAAACATATTAAACTTGCCAATCTAAACACTTAGATGACAAGTTAGCTATTATTTTATCTTAAATTACGTGTAGTAATGTAGACTACTACATAATAACAATATAAATATACATTTTGGTTCAATTTTACACCACTAATTTATATATATATAAGTGTTTAAAACAGTTTAATTGTTCATGATAATACTTTTTAAATAATTAATACAGAAATATGAATAACAAAATATGAAAGTAATTTATTTTAAATATCTTTATTTATCTATTCATTTAAAATGGATATAATTATGTATGAAAAGATAAAATAATGAGCATAAATTTCAAAAACAAAAAATATAAATACTACACATTATACTTTTATTTATTATAATAAGTTTAAATGTCTATTTTAAATGACGTAAAATTAGACATTAATTATTAAATCATACCAGTTAGACTATTGTTATGCTTTTCGTTTAACACACACCATCACATAATTTATAATATCGTTAATAACCAATAATATATTATCAGTCAGTGGTAGTAATTTAAAAAAAATATTAAAATGGTTATTTTAGGTAATAAAAATTACTAAAACTTTTAAATTGATCTTTAACGAAGATCTCCGAATAGTTAAACTAGGTGTTATTAAGCAGTAGATATCATCACAAAATATTTTGTTACGCTAACGTATTTAGGTGTAGAGGAATTTTTAGGTAGATTTTAAATTTATAAAAAATCTAAAAGTTTTATATAATAATAATGTATGCTTCAATTATAAGAGTCACCTACAATAATGCGATTTATTGTTACCCTCATTAAGTAACTGTAATATTCAGATGTCTGATAAATGTACCAATTTTAACTTTGCTTAGATTAAATGCGTTTATTTTTAATAATTTTTTTAGTGGTTTAATTTTACAATAGTATTCCTTAATTGTATTATACTATCTCCAAGGAAACATATTACGTTAATTGTTGTTCGCATGCGTAATCTATACAATAGTAAGGTTTACGTGGAAGTAAAGTTTTTATAAACAAGTCCATATCTACATATGCATGTTGTTTTATAATCATTTCAATGACAAGTATTTTATTTATGATAAATGTTAATATAACTATTCATTGACTTATCAGATTGTAGCTTAATATGTTAGAATTATAGGATTTACTAATCATATCAGTTAGTTTTAGAAGAAATTAATAAGAAAGAAATAAATTTACTGTTATAAAAATAAAATTATTTAAATATTTAAAATATTATAGTTATTTATTGCTAAAAGAATACTTTTAGTGAGATATATCTTACATGGGATTAAAAAAATGTGATAATTTTTTTTATTGAAAAAAAATTTTTATTTAATTGAACATAGTAATTTTATTTATAAAAAAAAATCGACAACCTAATTCTAATAATATTTTTCGGAATTGAATGCGTGTTTAGATGTGGTGGTGTGGCTACTTAATTTGCTAGTCACACGAGATTACTTTTACATGAAAAGAAGCCAAATACTATTTTTATTATAATTTAATTGATAAAAATAGTATTTAATTAAAAAAAATATTTAAAACTTTCTAATTGGCATATATAAAAATATTTAGCTAACAGCATCTACAACTAAGTAAGGCCAATAGAAGCTTGTTGTATAGGGATTATTTTGTTAATCAAAGTGTATTTTTTTGTTATTTTAATTAGTAAAAATATTTTATTTTAAATTAAAAATTTCAGTTATTACTTTATGGATAAATAAAGTTTAATTATATTTTATAATATGTGTATAATTATTATTATTATATACATGGAAAATGCAGATTGAGTATTTTAGGTGGTTTAATCCTTCGTTCTACGATTGGACAGTCAACAATTATGAAACGAGTAGCTGTTATTGGGTCTGGAAGTTGGTATTTTTAAATAAATTCTATACCATTTAAACACATATTTAATGTCATATAGGGGCACTGTTGCTGCAATTTGTATTTCACAAAATATCACAAAAATGAATAATTTTGATCATAAAGTTAAAATGTGGGTTCATGAAGAAGATCTTAATGGAAAACCATTATCACAAATAATAAACCAACAACGAGTTAATGTCAAATATTTGCCTAATCACACACTTCCACTTAATATTGTATAGGAATATTTTTTATATTCATAACAAAATGATTTTATCTAATACTATAACATTATTATTTGATGTATTTATACATTAAGGAAGCTATTCCAGATATAAAAACTGTTGTTAAAGATGCCACTCACTTAGCTTTTGTTGTACCACATCAAGTTATTTTGTTTAGTTTATTATGTAAAATGGATTTACTATATAGTTTGTTGAAAAAATTGCTGACAATATTGCTGGATCAATTAGATCAGATGCTATTGGAATCTCACTTATTAAAGGTATTATTGAAGATGGTGACAATTTAATTTTTATCAGTGAAATGTTGAAAAAAAAACTTGGAATTCAAATAAGTGTACTTTCTGGTGCTAATATTGCTACAGAAATTGCCAGTAGAAATTTCTCAGAAACTACAATTGGTTGTTGTGATATTAACCAAGCAAACGAATGGAAACAACTAATAGAAACAAGCTATTTTAAGGTTAATGTTGTTGATACATGTTATCCTTTGGAACTTTGTGGTGCATTAAAAGTAACTTAATTGTGTAATTAAAAAGTAATATTTAATTATTTTTATAGAATTGTATAGCAGTTGCAGCTGGATTTGTTGAAGGACTAGGGTAAATGCTATTTTGTATATGATATACTTAAATGATATGGCTTATAATTAAGACAAGGTAATAATACCAAAGCTGCTATTATGAGAATTGGTATAAATGAAATGATTCAATTTTGTAAGCTGTATACAACAATTAATGATTACAGCATTTTTTTTGAGTCATTTGGAATTGCTGATCTTATTACCACATGTACCGGGGGTAGAAATCGATTAGTTTCTAAAGAATTTATTGAATCGAATAAAGTACCACTATATTTAACATCAAAAAATTTATAATCAATTATTAGAGCATAGATCAACTTGAAACAGAAATGCTTAATGGTCAAAAATTACAAGGTCCTGATACATTATTACATGTTGGACACTTGATAAAGGCCAAAAATCTAGAAACACAGTATATCATAATTAATTATATAGTTTATATAAATGCCTGTATTATATTATAGATTTCCTTTATTTATGTCCACTTATGCTGTTCTTTTTGAAGATTATCCTAAAAAATTGTTCCTTGATTTGCTTATTAAGAAATTAGATAAATGACACATTGAAATAAGTTGTTTAGAGTCATTTACTTTAAATTATGATTAATTTATCTTTTCAGTTGTATGTTTTGTTTATTAATTTTCAAATTTACACTTTATCTGCAATATCCAACTGTGATTCCATTCGTATCTCTCTCAACTATCATACTTGTTTTTATATATTCTTACAATTTCACTTCTTTTTCTAAATTTATAATAATATAATTTATAATTAATATTATATTTTAGCAATTAAAACATGCAAACTATTCTTAAGAAACAACGATTTACTCTTTATCTAAATATTATACTAATTTTCTAAAATTAGATATAAAAGTAGCTTTTTTTTCAACTACATGGAATAAAAGAAAATTGTATAATTTTTTCATATTTTCTATCATTATTTCACTCCATATTGGTTTTGTTTCGTTATCTCATTTCAATTACTTTGCTTCAGGAGGAACTTTTAGTTTTTCTTAAATAGCATTCAAAAATAACCTTAAATTGTATTAAAAAGGTGGAATATGTATGGAAAGGAAAAATTTATTATGAAATAATGTGCTAAGTAGGTTTTAGTTTGCTCAAAAACACCTATCTCGTGAAGAACGTAATGCATTTACAAATAACAAATCATGTTTTCTGTCTAAACAGAATATAATTGATATAAAATTATATTTATATAGACAGTATCATTATTATATTCATCGCTCTAAAAAATAAAGAAGCTTCAGAACTACTATACTTTGTTTCCGATCAAGAAAAAATGTATTCAGAATAACATATAAAGATACTTTTTATAATTACTTCATAATAATATAAATGAACAATTTATTAGGATAAGAATTTTGTTACAATTTAAGGAAATGATTATCATTATCATAGTTTAAAATTTATATCATTCTTTTGTCACCATGACAACAAATATGAAAACGATGTGTATATAAACTCAATAAAAAAAATAATGGCTTTTTTTACAATAAAATATTTGAATAATTGATAACCAAAAAGGTACACTCTTTCTAAAAAAATATTTCAAGCATTATAATAGTGATTTATTATCATTAAACAAAAAAATAAAGGAAGCTTAAAAGACATCAACTGTAATCATGTAACTCATCTCTAATAGTTAAAAAAAATGTAAAAAAGATATTGAATTAAAAGAAAAAGAATGATTTATCATATTAATTAGCTAATAACAGAAAAATAGAAAATATATGTAGATAAATAAAATACATAGATAAAATGAATGAATATGAATAATGTGTAAAAATTGTAATTTCTAATATTATTATACATAAGAATATAGAAAAGAAAATGATCTTTGATAATAATTGTAATGCACTAAAATATAGTAAGCATTGAGGGACGGATTCAGAGAAACTAAAGTATATACACATACAAATATATAAAATAAAGAATTACACAGTAATAAAATAGACTGAAATCGTGGCTGCTAATGATATGCTTTATTTGATTTAAAAAAAATGTTCACAGTATCAATAAACTAAGTGTAGCAATTTAGACCACAAAAATTCAAGGTTTACTCTGAATATCGACTTTCTAAATGGTAAAAATATTTTTTTATAAAAAAAATAAACTTATCATATAAGAGAAAAAAAGCGTTAATAAAAAATTCTTGGAAAATTAAAGATAAAGTTCCGGTACGGGGAATCGAACCCCGGTCTTCACGGTGAGAGCGTGACATCTTAGCCACTGGACCATACCGGAAAACAACAAAGTGTGCGCTCATTAAAAATAATATATATTAAAATATTTTTAACAAAGTGAAGCAAACACCGCACATATATGAATATAATTATACTTGGACTAGATTTTGGTGTTGTTTTAGTATTGCTCAGTTGATTTGATATCTGTGATATAACAGAATGACGATATGATGAACTTCTACGAATTCTTGTCGATCTGATTGAACCCATATAGGAATGATAGGATGATATACTATTTGTATATTCTCTTATAACTAAATCAAGTTTATTTGAAAGTGATATATTAAACTTTGGATCATTTGAACTATCTAATGGAAAATGTATTTCATCTTCATCTTTAGATGGTATAGAGGTTAACCATCTAAAAAAAATTAAAATTCATATTATTACATAAAAATTGAAATATTTATGATATAATTACTGTGAATTTTTAATCTGTTGAAGAGATAAACGACATGAAGAATCTTTTTTTAAAATATTCCTTATAAGATATTCAACATGGCCATCGATATCATTTTCTAATAGCGGAATTTCATATTTACATTCACAAACAGCATCAATTATTTTAAAGATATTTGATTCTCCAAATGGATACATACCAGTAACCATAAAATATCTAAATACATATTATATATGGATATAAACATATCCATATAGAAATAAATGAAGACAAACTTATAAGCTTATATTAATAATAAATATTTACAAGCAAATTCCACATCCCCATATATCAAGTTTTTCCCCAGCAAATGGACGTAAACACAAATTAACTTCAGGAGATTGAAATATTGGTGTTCCTTTACTTTCATTGAGATATAAATTACTACTAAAAATATCTACTTTCTTTATAAAAAATGAATGAAAAAAAAAGATTATCAATTATTATTTACTTCAGAAACACCAAAATCACATATTTTTAAAGTATGATTCAATGTTATTAGTAGGTTAGCTGGTTTAATATCTAAATATATATCTTTTTTTTAAAACCACTATATTGAAATAGTTAAATTACCTTTATGTATTATGGACAATGAATGAAGATATTCAATTCCATTGATGAGTTGTTTAAAATAACTTGATGATAATTATTTAAAAAAAAATAAAACATATCGTAATTAAAAATTTAACTTTTATAAACTTTATAAACTTTATTTTTAAAAAATTTGATGTAATATTAATCTCATTAATTAATATTTAATGTAAAGAAAATCATATTAACTACTAATGAGTTAATAAAAATTATTAATATGTAATAAAAAAAGTAATTTATATTTCTATAAACAAAATTTAAAGTAAAATTTATAGTAAATGATCGATTACAATAAATATTACCATCACACGCTTATGATCCATCATTCCTTTATTAATAATTATGTAAATACAATTATAATAGATTAATATATAACACATCTATGAATTTTTTAATATTATAAATTTATTTAACTTTTATTATACATAAAAATATTATAATATAGTTAATAGGATAATATTATCATACTGATGAGCTTGCCATAGAGGAAATTTTTTTGAAATTTTATTATTGCATTGATTACTACTACCTCTTAGCATCTTCATAATATCAGTAATACAAAATTCTAATACAAAATATCTATATATATATATATAGATATATTCAATTTGAAAAAAAAACATAAATTACATTGTTTCTTTAGCTTGATCACACATGACATCATACAATTTAATAATATTTGGATGATTAAGTGAACGTAAAATTATCATTTCTCTATAAAAGCTAGTCAAATAATATCAATTATAATAATCTCATAATATTCCATAAAAGACTTAATTAACAATAGTGTAACACAATAGAAAACATACGTTTCCACAGTTGTTTCTCCATCAGGAATTTTTTTTAAATGACTACATTTAACCAATTTAATAGCTCTACGAACGAGGTACTGTGTGTCAAATACTTCTTTTACTTTAGAATAGCTTCCTTCACCTAATGTTTGAATAACAAGATAACGATCAATACATTTGAATCTTTTTGGTTTGTCATCAATCATTTGAAAGTTGTAGGTGTCTGATTTATTTTTATCAAATAATTGTGTATCATTCAATAAATTAGCTATATTTGATGATAATTGTGTATAATTATCATCTTTTAATTTATAAGATTCGCTCAAATTTTCATCATTATCAACATTTTGAGGTTGGTCTTTATGCATCTATCCAATAATTAGTGTCTGCGCATAACTTTAACAGGTTGAATCTTATATAATAAGCTTTTTTGTGTAAAGTAATTACAAATTTTAACTATTTAAAATGTAATAAGACAACTAACAAAAATTAAAAATAAAATTTTTACATTTTTATAATTATAAATTAAAAATAAGAGTAAATTTAATATGCAATTCGAGTGATATTATGATATAAACCGAATCCCATGATATTCATTTATATCATACGATTAAATATGATCTATTTACATTGATATTTTGATCAGATTACATACTTTTTAGTATCATTTCTTCTTTTAACACATTATTATATTTCATTTAACTTTTACATACCAAAGTATCAATGTTTATACGTCTATATAACTTATAGCTATCAATTTTAAATAACATAATATTTAAAAAAAATTTACAACAATTTTTCATCCATTTATCTACAAATACACCAAAAAAAGTAAATTGAAACACAATTGTGATTTTGAAATGGTATTTTTATTGCTTTTAATTTTTATTCAAATAATTAATATGGAAATTTTCATATAATAATTCATTCAAGAACAAAAGTCACTATATTAATTAATAAGTAAATTTTATAAGATTTTTAATATTAAAAATATTACCACTTATTATTATTATATGAATAGAAAGACATTATGATTGCCTATCAATGTGAATATTAATTGTATTTATAACTATATATGATGAATTTGTTTTCAATAATTACAGTTATCATCATAAACATCTTTTTGAAGTGAATCATAATGTTGTCAATAATCAAATGGAATTCTATATTACAACTATAATAACAAAGCAATATATACTATTAAAATTAATAAAATATTTATTTATTTGTTAATTTGATATAAAAATGATAAGAATTACACATTTAAATACTTTATCTATGCTTGCTATCACTCATAAGTAACCCCACTTGCCACAACGCGCAAATCCTTAAACATAAGCGTAGTTTAAAATCGTTTCATGTCGGTAATTACTTTTAATTACGTTATATTTTGAAGATTTTATAGTTTTTTAGAAATATACTCTTTCAATTAAGTTCAAAATATTTTTTTTTCATTTATAATTCTAATCAAAAAATATTATTTATTATTATAATATTTTTAGTTGCCTTCTTTTTTAAAATTCAATGTATAACACTAATTTTTATTTCATGTATATAATTACTTTTAATTGAATTAAAATTATTTGAATTAAATTTTAAATAATCAATTACGAACATAAAAATAGTAATTTATTTTTTGAAATTAATAAATGTTTTGTAAGATGGTCAATATAAAAGTGTATCATTATGAATAACAAACTTTTAATTTGATATAAAAATATTAATATATTATTTTTAAAGCTATATTAATAGATATATATTTTTCTTTATTATTAAATTCATAGAATGATGTTTTTATAACACTAAAGTTATCATTTAACTTAAAAAATTTAGTAAACCTACACTAGAAAGTATATTTTTAACATATTAAGAATGATAAAATATAAAAATTAGGTATCTACTCGTACATAAAAGAAACGCATATTATTTTTTTATAATGTGGATTATGTATATACGATGCATTATTTAGATGGGAATTATAGCATAGAATGTCATTATTAACAACATCATTATTTAACAATATAAAAATTAAATCACAATAGAGATGATGATGACGAATGGAGTAAAATTAATTAATGAGATACAAATTATATCCTTCATTTATTTATATTAATATTAAATAATAATAATTAACGATCAATAAATAGTAATTTATATCAAATACAGCGCATATTAAAGTTTGAATTAATATAAAATATAGAAATTATTATTAATTATTTAAAAATAACAAAAATATACTTTATTTGAAATATAAATAAAATTTTTTTAATCTAATTTAATATAAATAATATTATTATTGTATGAATTTAAACATGTTTCATTAAAAAATTAAATTTATATAATAATGAAAAATCTTTATATTTAAATGTATTTTAATGAATCAAACTTTGATATTTTTCTTTAATAGTTTGACATGATGAAACTCATTAAGCTACACACCTATGATGAACACTTGCAAAGTAACATAGAAAAACGCTCTATTTGTTAACATAAAATATTAAAACAATTAAAAAACTAAAAAATGATGTATATATTCTTTTAAAATGCAATGAAATAAATTATAATAATATTAATCTCTACTAAAAATGGGTTAAACAATATTAATAGTGTTTATTACGTAGATCTAAATGGTTTGTTACTAACATATCGATCTAATTCAATACAACTGTTGTTTATTAAATAAACTATTATGATACATTTTATTAATAGTCTATAATAGATAATAGTTAAGTATATGGAAATATTGCACCGTAAATTGTTTATTAGCAACTATATTAAATTTAATAGGGAATTCAGCGAATAAAATATTTCTAAATTCAAAAGTAATATTAAAAAATTGATTATATTTAATATTTAAACATAATTAATAATGTAAAATTAATATTTGTATTTGAATGTTGTCAACATCATGTAAACAATTTATAAAATTAAGATATAATTAATAAGGATTTTATTAAGTTGTATATTGGTATGAGTCTATAAAATCACATTTTGTCCATTTTAGCCAGTATAAAAAATAATTTTTTTAATCAAAAAAAAATTTAATTGATATTGGTGCATTTTAAATGATAGAAATAAGTAAAAAACATAAAATAAGATAGTGTTGATTACTATAGGATTAAGATTAATGTTGTATTACTGATTTTCGGCTAGAACCTAAAAATATTTACTAAAACGTCTTAGATTTATGCCAAAAATTGTTAAAAGTATGTTATTTTATGTTTTTTATTCTAATTTTATATTAATGATATGTTAAAATTTTAGCCTTACTAAATTATATATATATTTCATTATTTATTTAGTTTTAAGAATTAATCATAAAGTGTTTTTTTTAATAAAAATTCATATAAAGTAGCAAATTAGCTATAAATTTATATTTCTACCCATGTATCCTTATTATCTCAATGATATAGCATGCACTGTAGTAATATTTTAATGATAAATACAATCTTTTACTTTAAAGGTTAAAATGTATAGAAAAACAATTAAAATAACAAGCATTATAAAAAATTTAATACAAATTTGACAATTTTTTAGTCATTGAATGAATAAAATGATGTTACATTTAAAAATATTATATTATTTTTAAAAATAAATAATATAATTTAATGTTAACATTAAGTGAGAAATAAAGAAAATATTTCTACCGTAAATTCTGATAAACATACTTTTCAACCTGCTGAAATGGTTATTCATGTACCATATGATGATGCTCAAACAAAGGGTTACTAACCATTTAACGCCTAATTTATGATATTAATACTGTTATATATTTATGATAGATGATTTAAAAGTTCCAATTAATAATGTATATTTTGATAATATGTGTACAAATAACTATCCATTATGGGAAACGGTCGATCAACACCAATTAAGTCTATTTTCTGAAGAAACAAGAGTTACTTGTGTAAACATTAAAAATTATAATGATACTAATTCATATTATCACAATACGAATAATCAAATGACTGTATTGACTATGGAACAAAATGAACATTCATATTCCACTACTTTACCAAATACTCCGGTATTAGCATCCACATCCATAGATAATCAGCCTTTATTAAACAAAAATATTACTTATTATTCAAACAATTCTTTTCCCTACATCAATTATACATGTAACAATAATCAAAATTTACAATGTCCACTTAACATATACAATCAACCTTTGACTGTAAATGAAGAGAAAAATGCATATGATGAAAGTAAATTTATATCATAAATCTTATCAACATGTTAACTTTACAATGGGATAAGTTTCTATCCTTAAAACTAAATACTTATTTAAATAATCAAACTAAGAATTTACTATTTTTTTAATATATAGATTGCCCAATATTTATAAATCAAAATCAACCAAAAAAAACAAATGATAACTTTTCAGAATTCCATTATAAAGATATAGAGCAAAATAGTAATTTCATAATATTGCATTTTATCTTTTATATACATTAAAAAAAATTATATATAACATATAGATGAAAAAACAAAATTGAACAATTTACTTTTTTTAAACACTTCAATAAACAAAAGTTCATTTTATAGATGGAATCAAGGTAGAATATATATATATTCTTTTTATTCGTATAGCTTCAAATATTTCTCCTAGACTCCATCCCTTCAAAGTTAAAATTTTTATATAATACAACATGGAACAATGCTGATAATGTGATTCCATTAGATTCATCATCAAATAATACAACTAAATTATACAACGACAGTGGGAACTATAACAAATATGACAATTTTATTGAAGATAATCTCAAAAAATATACCACTAGCAATGAAAATATAAATTGCGAAAATATTTCATACCAAAGTATGATTTTAATAGTTTAATTGTACTAATTTTATACGAAAAATATTTCGTTATTAGCTAATGAAAAATATCCCGTTATCAATAACGACAATCCTCAAAATAATATTTTCATAGAAAATATAATAAAGAATCAAAACAATTGTAATTCTTTAGATTTGAGTGTTGATTTAAATCAATTTCATACTAAAAATACACACCCAGTCATTAACAACCCTATCTCAGAAATTACCACGACCTCGTCCGATTCTTGCAATGATCATCCACATTTATTAGACGCTAGTGAAATATCGTTGTGTGAACAAGATGAAATGCAGTCATCCATATGCTATGACAACTTCGCACGTATTAGATTATGGATTATGTTTAAACTTTTGGATAAGAAAGGCATTCAGTCAAGTAATGTGTTAATTAATTTTTATGCGAATTACTGACGAATTTAATTGCATTTATGATGTGATTATAGCACTCGTAACATTTAGTATTTCATCGTTTTTACAATTATTTTTAAAAAATTAGGATGAATTGATCTAATAATGAATTTTATCTTAGTTAAAAAAATTGAAATTTAATATTTTTTTAATTAACCATTTTATTTCTTAATCAATATGTATTTTATATTGTAGTTATTGCTAAAAAATATTACAAACCAAATTAAACAATTAAAAATAATAATAAAGATGGATTGATACTACATATGAAAGATATTTATACTCATTGATTTTTCTCAATAAATAGATGATAGTTTAATTTATTTATTTAACATGTTCTAGCTATTTACTTTAGATTTACTAGTGAAATACTTGTATTATGTATATTTTAAATAATAATTTTATGGTGACATTATTAAAATGTAATTATTTTTTATATAAACATTAAAATAGTCTTATAATTTCATGCATTATATCTAAAATTCATTATATTTAGAGCACTTTCTTGCACTATCGAAAATTACAGATTATGCAATGTGCAAGCTTGAAAATGCTATCAAATTAATACATTTAGACGGTGCAATTAACCACATTTTTACCTTAAAACCTCACCCACAAAACAATTCACAGAATTTTCAAATAAAAAATCTAATAATCACTATTAGAAATATACACATAGCTAGCTCTCTACACAAGAAATTGTGTGAGGATCCTAATATTGATTTATTGATATCTTGTTGTAAAAAAAAACATGGATTTAGCCACATATATTGGCCAAAAGATTTCCTTATTGCAATCAACAATAAATATTTAGAAGTTTATTCGGATAATACATACGGAGGTCTACCTTGCTCACTCAAAGCATATATTAAATGTGGAGGAAATACTTTACATATAGCCTATCCATTGGGTGCTATTCAACAAGTTTTTATTTGCAAATAATCATATCATATGCCGTTACCTAATTTATCTTCCAATATTAGGATTATGAAGTTAAAATCGAAATGGTTGGTTATATTCCATGGGAGAGAGAATTACCACATTTATTAAATGATGCAATAAATACATTCAATGATAGTGCTAAACAACGTAATTCATAATAGTGTTTTTTTTAATATGATTTTAAATGATATCTATTATATATAGTAAAACGTTCTTTTAATTCATTTGCTCATGCAAGAAAACAGATGGAACCTCATTTAAGTCATCTCATTAATTCTGAAATAAGCTCTCAAACACTACTTTTAAGAATGTACTGTCCTTTTAGTGGTCAAAATTTAGTTTTACCAGCTAGAGGGAAAAATTGTTCTCACTACCAAGTAATTCTTGCGTTTCTTAAGTGAAAAATTCTATATAGAATATTTCTAAATTTTATACATTATTATAGTGTTTTGATCTTGTGTCTATGCTGGTTTTTAATGGAAGTAAAGAAGCATTTTCCTGCCCCATCTGTTTTAGCTCTATACGTATTGGTGGCGATCTTGTTATTGATTCACTACTTCTTACATTACTATTAGAAAACCCATCGTATGATGATTATGCCTGTGAAGAAATATATTCATATATGTTTCATTGTATTCTAGGTTATGTGGCAATCATATGATTGCTCTAACTTCCGATCTTCAATATACTTTTATAGATTCAAACTACATACCAGATTCACATGATAGCCCCAGAAATTATCATGAATTGGTAGCGTATAATTATAAAACAGTTTTTCTATTTTCTGGGCGTTATAATCTTAAAATTGCATTAAAAAAGCTTGTCAAAGATATTTTTAATAGTAAAATGTGTATTAAAAATATTCTAAATGAATCATTAACATTTAGTGCATCATTAAAATTAGATACAGGTAATTTTTATTTCTTTATAGTTCTGACTCACATAATATATAGCTCAACTGCTATCTGCAATATCAGTTTCATATAACCAATTTGAGAATGTTATATGTAAGACGTATGACTCTTCATTAACACTAGAGGAAACATTTTCAAACCAGTTTGCGGATTCAACTCCTCATATTGACAACTTCAATTCTATAATAAATTCATACACACCGAGTTCACAGTATGGTCATTCAATGTCTACAAGTAAATGCATTGGCTCAAAACACAACAAGAATAATAATCCAAAAAATATTCAAAATAAAGAGACTAGATCGAACAATAGTTGTTTTAAGCGTGATAAGCCCACAGTATTTTCAAATTCTATAGCAATCCACCAAAGCCTATTTCAACCCTTAAAAATTCAACAACTAATTGGCAAGGATTATGATATGTTTAGCACAAAGAATTTAGATGGTATTATTTTTTTTTTTGTTATCAATCATTTAACCAAAGCACTACGCATTTTAGATCATAATATATGCCATTCAACAAATGATCATTTGAATTTACAGGATCCCCCTTGTATCAAGCCTACCACGTATACTAGCAAAACTAGAAATTTGTTAAAGTATAACCCAAATGAAATTTTTCTCCTAAATGAAGATCATAATTTAAAGGAATATAATTGGTGTGATTTTCAGCATAAATAATCATCGTTATAATGATACTGAGTATTAATTTGTTATTTTCATAATTCGCACAAGCGTCTTTATAATATATAAGCTTCTAGTACACATCATTAAGTAAAAGCTAGGAGTATTTACGATTAATTTTACATCATACTTCACACAGTAGGTACACACAGATTTAATAAAAAATACTTAACCAAAATTAATAGACAACTATAAATAACTAGCATACGGTAAGTAGCCGTTTGCAAATGATAAGAATGTTAGTAATAAATAGGGCGCGTCAAACAAATATCCTAACGATTCATAATGTTTCCATGTATACAATGACGTCCACTAGGCTTAGAAAAAAAAAAGTTTCACAAAAAGGTTAACAATTCTAAAATCTTCATGAAAAAATACAAAAACTATAACTACTCAAAAACAAAACGATATTCTAAGCGTACCTACAACTTAAAAGAGATCTTTTTTCTCTATTTTTATTGTGGGGCGTTTTACCGCCTGCAAAAATTGCTCAATGGGGTTACCAGTGAGCGGGGCATTGGTATTAGTTTTCAATTAGCAATAACCGCGCCTCAGATGAACTTCACAGACTGCGGTAATACCACTGCGCAAGAACAGTAGATTTACTGTGGCATTGGATTATACAGTTATCTTAATAGATCATGAAATAGGATTATGACGTCATCATACAAAAATAAGTTGAAAAATAACAGAATTTAAAATTTTTTCATATTAAAAAAATTAATAAAATTATTTATTCTGTTAATTATTGATAAGAATAATTTAGGTGGCATCAAAGTTCATTCCTGAGTACATGCCTCCAAAATTGTTAATTTTATTTTAAAATTGTTATTATTATTTTAGAAAATATCAATATTACTATGGAAATTGTTAATATATATTGTATGAATCTATATTTTTTCATTTTGCTTTTCAAGTAAAAGTTATATTTTCCACTTTGTTAAAATTATTCAAATATTATTATTATTATTTGGTTAACTAATTTTATTTTATTATATGTAAATAAACAAAGTTACTGTATAATTATCTAATACATTTGGAAATTTGTGATAATTTACAAGTGTATATATTTAATTGTATGTGTTTACCTTACTCACACCATTTAATTAATTAGCTTTAATTAAATTTTCTAAAATTTTCTATTTTTCATTAAATATAATATAAAACATTTGATAAATAGAAGCACTCATACCAGTCTATTGCATCCACCTATTTGAGTAGATGATGAGTGCACTTGACTGTTACAATATTAAGTAATCTATTGAATTGAAGAAAAGAAAATGTTTTCCTTACTTAATTAACTATTTAATAAAAAATTATAATAAAATTTAGTATCGTATTTATCTATAAGATCAGTATTATTTCCATTTTTTTAAATCTAACACAACATAAAACAACCAAGTATGTTTTAAGTGCATGAACAGACGTTTGAAATTAACAGTTAACACAATTATTTCACAATTTATAGGCTTATATGGATATTATTTTAAGTTACCATAATAAGTTATATAAAATAATTTTTTTAAAAGATTGTATTTCTAGATTGACGTACAACATTCTTCAATAAAGTGTTAAAATAGCACATTCTATAATAATGAATGCGTAATATACACGATTTTTGATATATATTGAGGGGTAGAAAATAGTTCAAACTTTTTTTTCAACATTTTATCCGGAGAATATTTGAAAAAATAGATATGATGATAGAAACTCTAGGTAGTACCGACACCATCCGATGGTTACCCAACGAGTAATGAAGTGAATGATAGTTATCTTGGCTGTTTGGCCTTTAAGTTCTATTCAGGTCGTATGTTCACTATTTTAGTTACATGGATATTGAAGAGTAAAAAAACTCTACTATAAGAAATTCTAGAATTTGATGCTGTCGTATATTATCTAGATGCTACAAGGATCTAGTATATAATGTCTGTTTGGTTTACCATGTCAATCATCACCATCTTGATGTATGTTACTCTTGAAAAAAGATTCAGTCATAAGAATTTTGACAAATTGTTTCAATTCATAAACAAATTTACTAGTTCTGTTATTGCATACCTAGCTAGAATATCATTACATGATAAGGAACATCACATTTTAATAATGATGTGTGGATTATTATGTAAATATGACTAAAGTGGTATTGTTGTTGATCAGTAATTTTTATTATTGTTTTTTAAAGTTAGTATTAAAAAGTGTTTTTAAATTTATGCTTGATAAAAAAATTTTGTACCAATACAAAGCCACCTTTATCTTCATCCAAAGTATGACAAATTATAGCGACTGTTAATCGGATGGCATTATATGGCTTTATTAATGCTAAATTATTCCCTGTACATAATAATATTTTGATTAATCAAAGATATTTATGAGAGCAACTATATATTTAAGGGATGAGGGTATAATTGTTAAACAAATATCTATATTTATTAGGGAATATGATAAGTTTATGGTGCACTTTTTAAATGATATACAATGGATAAGTCAATTAATCAAAGTGTTGCTGCTTATAAATATAGACGTATCTATGTTAGAATACTCATATTTTTATAAAAGTTATGGTAGCAGAATGATGTCTATATTTTTATCTATTATGTTTACAATAGCTTTTCAATAAGGATGCATGTATATATACACAAATAAAGTTATGGAAGTTACATTGTGATATAATACACTAGATGAGTGATTGGATTAAGGATAAGTATTTTAGTTAACACTTTTATAATAACATAATATCTATAACTTAGAAATCTTATTGGTATAATTAATGTATCATACCCCAAAATGTAAAATGATTTTTATTTTGAATAAGTATTACCAGTATATTTAATTAAAAATGAACAAACTGTAACAAAACCACAGTCTAATTTACTAATCTCTAATATATTCACACCTTAGCAAACGTTCTCGATACAATATATTGGAGTTACATATGGTAAAAAAGTATTTATTCAATATAGTTTAAAAATTAGAGACAAATCAAAAGGCTTCATGTTGCACATATAAAAATTCAATATAATTTAAAACTAATAGACTAGCAAAGCTTAATTATTTTACTTTCATGGTAATAATATGTTGTCGGATCCTTTGACAAAACAGAAAACGTGGCTTAACTCTATAATAAGTGTCTTCTTATCCAATCCTATTAACCAGTAACGTGTGGAATGACTATATATGGTAAAAGAAAATTCCATGAACTTGTGAATAAATCAACACATTCATACATAAACCTATCATAATAGCTGTGACTTTTATTAAAATATTACAATTACATATGATAAAAGATCGCTAAATCTGTTAAAAATATTAGCTTAAATTACGATTTATTTCAACGATTTAAAACACGTTGAAAATCGTCGTTAAAATGAATTGCAAATTTAATGATCAGTTATGAGTGTTTAAAATATTAATTTTAATTACAATATCTTAATATGTAACTAAGTGAATTTTTAATAATAACTTTTTGGTTGCAGAATAGGAACTGAAATTAAATCCTATCTATAATAAAGCAATTAATTTTTCCGAGAGTTTACGAATAAAAATAGCATTGGAGATGGTAAAGGGGAAAGTATGCCATTTATATATTTGAAATAATTTGGATATTTTATTTTAAAAAAGTTTTTTTGTTTAATATTATTGCAAAAAAGAATAATTATAAATGAATTTATATCATGAACATTATTATAAATATTAAATAATGTTGTTGGTATTATTGTAAAAAAAGTAACAACTATTATAATAGTTTTATACTAGTTTAATAGTAAAATGATATTAATTTAAATATATTTTATCCTATTATTATATAAAAAAACTAAATTAGAAGGAAAAGTCGTCCCCAAAAGATATCAATGATTTAAAGAAAGAATTAGATACTGACATACATACGGTAGATCTTAATGAATTTTATAAAAGACTTGAAACTAATCCAATTACTGGCTTGACAAGCGCACAAGCAGCTGAGAGACTAGCAAAATATGGTCCAAACCAGTTAACCCCGCCAAAACAAACCCCTTTTATAATACGCTATTTAAAATCATTTATTGATGGATTTTCTTTGATGCTTCTTGTTGGTGGTATCCTTTGTTTAGTAGCCTATGGTATTGAATATTCGCGCAACCCAGAAACACCAAAAGATTACGTATATTTGGGCGTTGTGTTGATTGGTGTCGTCATTATAACTGGAAATTTTACATTCTATCAAAATAATAAAAGTTCAAAAATAATGGATAGTTTTAAAAAGCTCATACCACAGGAATCATTAGTTATTCGTGATGGTAAGAAAATTAATATACCAGCTAAAGAGATAGTTATTGGTGATGTTGTATTGCTGACATTTGGTGATTTTATACCTGCAGATATTCGTGTAATTGATTCCAAAGATTTTAAAGTTGATAATTCATCATTAACTGGTGAAAGTGAACCACAAAAACGTCATAAAGAATGCACACATGAAAATCTACTGGAAACTGCCAATTGTGTTATAGCATATACATATGCAGTTGAAGGTACTGCTACTGGTGTTGCTTTTGCTACTGGTGATAACACTATTATGGGTAGGATTGCATTTTTGACCTCATCATTAACAACTACAACCACACCTATTGCTAGAGAGATTAGTAAATTTGTTCATATGATTACTGCAATTGCTGTATTATTGGGTGTGTTGTTTTTTGGTCTTGGAATGGGTGTATCAAAAATGGGATTTGTAAATGCTGTTGTATTTTTAATTGGTATTATTGTAGCTAATGTACCTGAAGGATTGTTGGTAACTGTAACTCTCTCTTTAACGCTTACTGCTCAACGTATGGCAACTAAAGAATGCCTTGTTAAAAATCTTGAATCTGTCGAAACTCTTGGTAGTACTGGTGTAATTTGTTCCGATAAAACTGGCACATTAACACAAAACAAAATGTTGGTCAACCATATTTGGTGTAATCGAGAAGAAATTTCAATTATACAAAAAGAAGGTCAACCACGTAAATATGCTGGATATAAGAATGATGTTCATAAAGCAATTTCTATATGTGCTGCTGTTTGTAATCGAGCAGAGTTTCGTCCTAATCAATCTTCTGAAGTACATGTTAATCACATGTTAACTACTGGTGATGCTTCTGAAACTGCTCTCATTAAATATATAGAACAATTTGTAGAGCCACTGATGGAATGTCGTTCTAGATATCCTAAGGTTTTTGAAATCCCTTTCAACTCAACTAACAAATATCAAGTTTCTATTCATGAGGTACCGAATGAAAATAGGTATTTATTGTTGATGAAAGGTGCTCCTGAAAGAATTATTGAAAGATGTAGTACTATGTTAGTTGATACTGGTGAAGTACCTAATGACGATGCCAATAAAGAACTTGTTTCTCAAGCTAATGAAAATCTAGCAAATCGTGGCGAACGTGTGTTAGGTTTCGCACATTATTGGTTACCAGAAGATAAATTTCCTCGTGGATGTGACCTAGTAGTTGATGATATTCCAACCTTTCCACTTGAAGGTCTTTGCTTTTTGGGTCTTATATCTTTGATGGATCCTCCTAGAGATGCTGTACCTGAAGCTGTTCGTGCATGTAGAAGTGCTGGTATTCGAGTTGTTATGGTTACTGGTGATCATCCAATGACAGCTAAAGCTATTGCAAAGACAGTAGGAATTATTAGCAAAGAATCCATTACAGTTGATGAAGTAATGAAACGTGATAAACTATCATTTGAAGAGGTTGATCCAACCATGGCTAATGCCATTGTTGTTACGGGATCACAATTGAAAGATATGTCAATGGAGCAACTTGATAGTATTATTACAATGTATCAAGATATTGTATTTGCCAGAACATCTCCTCAACAAAAACTTCTTATAGTAGAAGGTTTTCAAAGGCAAGGTTATGTTGTAGCTGTTACTGGTGATGGTGTTAATGATTCACCTGCACTTAGAAAAGCTGATATTGGAGTTGCTATGGGTATTGCTGGTTCTGATGTTGCAAAACAAGCTGCTGATATGATTCTATTGAATGATGATTTTGCCAATATTGTATTGGGTGTTGAAGAAGGTCGACTTATTTTTGACAATCTCAAAAAATCAATAGCCTACACATTAACTAGTAATATTCCAGAAATCTTTCCATTCCTTATAAATATCTTTGCTGGAATACCACTTCCACTTGGTACTATTACAATATTGTTGATTGATTTGGGTACTGATATGTTACCAGCTATTTCTCTAGCGTATGAAACTGCTGAATCTGATATCATGTGTCGAAAACCTAGAAATCCTAAAACTGATCGGCT
Organism: Kudoa iwatai; assembly: GCA_001407235.2. NCBI lineage: Eukaryota > Metazoa > Cnidaria > Myxozoa > Multivalvulida > Kudoidae > Kudoa > Kudoa iwatai. The sequence continues at coordinate 39,429 of JRUX01001404.1, forward strand.
TGTTAATGGCCGATTAATGGTGTTTAGCTATGGTATGGTAGGTGTATTGCAGGTTTTTAATGGAATGATAACCTATCTATTTATTATGATGTTTAATGGTTGGTTCTATCAACAATTACGAGGTGTTGCAAAAGATTGGGATAATCCCAATGTGGCATATGTAACCGATTCATATGGTCAAGAATGGTCATATGTAGCTCGTAAAGATCTTGAATACACTTGTCATAGTGCATATTTTTTTGCTACAGTTATCATACAAATTGCTGATCTTCTTATTAGTAAAACTAGACTACAAAGTATTTTCACACAAGGAATATTCAACAATCTTTTTATGCTTATTGCTATTCATTTTGAAGTTGCTCTTGGTATATTTTTAATATATTTTCCTCCAATTAATATCGGTCTTATGACTCGACCTGTTCATCCAAGATATTTTATATTAGCAGTGGTAAATTCAATTTTTCTCTGGGGTCTTGATGAATTAAGGCGCCTATATATGCGTCGACATCCTGGTGGATTTATTGAACGTGAAACCTACTATTAAGTGAATATATATATATATTATGTATCATTGTATACAAAACAACATTATTTTATCACATTTTCTTCTCAAATATATATTTTGAATTGTTAGTAGCTTCTTAAAAGTACTTTTCATATACTTGGTCTATTCATCCTCTTTAAAACAATTAATCAACGCTTTATCCTTATAAAATAATGTAACTGACTTTTGTTATTTTAATAAAGGCTTATTTTTTATTTTTTGTGTTTTTTTTGATATAATTGTTTCGTATATCGTACATGTTCGTGAATATAGCGTTTTCTATGAATTTTTTTTTAAACCACGATTAAATGTGTGATTAAAGTGAAATTTTTGTGCATAGTTTTTTTATTTTAAACATATTTATTATTATATATTTTTATATTGTAATTAAATAATTTAAGCCATGTCATTAGATTTAAATATTGTGCTATTCTAAATAATTTCATATAGTTATAGATATGAAAAATTATTTATTTAGTATGCGTCTATGTATTTTATAGCTAATAAATTTAAAATAAGTTATGCGATCTAAATGATCACATTTTATCACGTGTCTAATTTTAATATATAACGTTTATAATGTATTTACTTGTAGTAATTTTGTCATTATTTGATTTTTGTATGTAAAATACATCCTTATCTATGAAATATACAATTATAGTAGGATGAATAATTAAATTTTTCTTGATTATTATATAAATGTTTATTTGAAGGTTCATTAAAGCCATAAATTACTATGTATAGTCTATATGACCATTTATTTTTTTATTTACTACTTCTACATTTCAAGTGTATCTTATATTTTTATTTTAATGAAGTTTCAAGTTCATTTGTTATTACCATAGAAATATAGAGCTGTTTTCTATCTAATTTAAAAGAAATCAAATTAGTTTATCATTTTGACTTTAGATACATAATTGTTATGATAATATAACTATTGTTATATTAATTGTGTAATTAAAATTATTAAAATTAATAGAATTAAAGCAATTAAACAATTTTAATATTATTCAGTTTTAATTGATTTTAATAAAATCTATTAATTTTTAATTTGCCTATTAATAAACTCATTTATCATTTATAGTGAATAATTTTTGTCAGCTCATCTATAACCATTAAATATACAAAACATTTGTTTAGTTAACATTCTAAAATAACTTAATAATTCAAAATATATTTTAAACGTTATAACATTAATATATTTTATTTATAAATTAAAAAGTTAACTAAATATTTTATAGAGTATTTAAATATTTATATCACATTAGAGAATATTTATTTCTAAAATTAATAAAAAACTTAGTTGTTTATTGTTAGAAATAGTAAATTGAGAATTAAATTATCGGATTAATAAAATAATAATTAATTGTGGTGTGCGCAAGCATACTTGGTAATTGCCAACAATGACAGCACACGCAGGCTCGATAGTGATACCATCTATACAGGAACCAATAGGAGCATACGGATATATTTCTGATAACAAATGCAAATTTGTTGTTGATAGCAAATATAGAAATTATGAAAGAAAAACCATTACCTACCATAAAAAGACTTATATTTTTGACCATAGTGATAATAAATTTTTAGAAACATCAAATTATATAGAAACTGATCCAAAACAAACGTATATCATATGATATAGTATTTATTACTACTACTAATAATAATAATGTTTTTTATTTAAAAGAATCATACTATATGAGAATCTACATAATGATATACAATTAACGTATACAAGAGAATATGCTTTTCCAATTGTTTGTTCATTTTACTCTGATCACACAAATGACAATTCATTTGTTGATGTAAATTATTGATTTTAAAATATAGGTATACGTTGATATCTAGATTGAAAGATTCTACAACAATACGTTATCTACGTATAAATTAGAAAAAATCTTGATTCACACAAATGGTAAGCATATATTTATGATAATTGACCCCCCTTTTTGTGGTTTTTTTAATGTATTAATATGTATGTTTTAGAAGTTTTTGGTTCAATAAAATGGTGTACAGAGAGAAAAAAACTTATATTTATTGTAGATATTGTGAAAAAGCTAGATGACGTGCTAGATCTGGTATATAGTTTAGTTTGCATGTAATAATTAAATTTCTATAATACTAATACGGTATAGAGTCGTTTTGATTATGTTGAAAATTTTGGAAATGATTTAGAAAACGTAAAAAATCCTTTTATATATTCATTGGATCCTATACATGGTTATTTTAATAAATTACCAATTGATTTCAAAAAAAATCATTATCCTAAGAAAGTAATAGTTTAATGTTTTATAATAAGAAGATAACTAAAAGATTTTATTCTAGATATTTACAAATAAAACTGATACCTATATATTGGTGTTATGTATGGATAAGTTTAAATCTGGTATTGTGTATTGTGATAATCAACAAACAATTTTATGCCATTTGGATTCTAAGAATATAAGTAATCTCAAAAATTATATTGTTTATAGTTTTTTTTTTTAAAAAATAGTTCGTGAGATTAATACAAGAAAATGTGTATTGGATGTTTGTTTTCCATGCGACAAAAATTATAATCATTTTATGGTAATAATCATTAATCATAACAGATAGGTTGCTATGAGATTTGTTTTAGTTTTATTTGTGTAGAAAACCATTTGGTTCACATCGATTGTCATCAACATTGATAATAGTGATTTATTTGTTTATATTTATTCATTTTTATTTTTTCTCTAGCACAACCTAATAAGTGGTCAAGATATTGCATCATATGATAGTATTTACTTTTGAAATTCTGTTTATTTGTATCCTATTATTATGTATTGATTAGATATTTATGCAAATACACTTCCTGAGTTTGCAAGTATTGAACAAAAAGATGGTCAAACAATTGCCTCTGTATTGATTAATTCATCAACATTTATTGAAAACAAAATTGAATTGGCTAAATATTCTTTGGTTATTGGTGAAAATACTATCACTAAAAAGCTATTGCTTTGTATTATTTATGGTAGTTGGGATTCATCATTGACAATAAATACTAATTTAGTGAATAACAATTTGTCCGTGTCTACATTATGTTGTGTTCCATTTACCATTAGCAATAATATAAAACTAATGACATTATTGTCATTTTCTTCATTAAATACCCCACCTTTTATTGTAATTTAAACATATGTTACCTATTGTTCAAATTTTCTTTAGTCATTATATTATGACAATGAATGTATTTCACCAAATAAATTACGTATGATTATTTTTTTGGTATTTTAATAGTTTTATTGAAATAATATTAAGCATATATGAATTGTTCTCAAGTTGATTCAAGTTATTTTCATACTATGTACTTTGACAGTCAATATAATGTAGCAGATTCTCTATCAGGTAAAAATAGATATATTAAAATATTTCATTACATTATTTTTTAAGATACATGGTTTAATTACTGTTTTGTTAAAAACAAAAGAAAAGCTCCATTGGTTGTTATTGCACATGGTAATATAAAAAAAATGGAATTCATTACTACCTTGTTCATATTATTCACTGTATTAGGTGGCCCACATTCACAATTTGTCAATCAATATGATTTTTTCTACTCATCATTAAAAATGTTTAATTTGTTATTTGGTATTTTTATCTAATTAATGATGGTTATTATAAAAACAATTATTAACAATATTTTTTAAGTTAATTATGTTGGCTCTACTGGCTTTAATGATCAATCACTCGAATCATTACATTGTAGAGTAGGAAGCTTGGAAATTAATAACATAATTGTACCTTTCATTATAAATTAACTAATTTATTTTTTAAAAATACAAAGTTTTCTTTGGATGATGTAAAAAAAAGATTTGCTGATCATATTGAAAATGAAATTTTTTTTCTTGGTGGTTCCTATGGTGGATTTATTGGTGCACATTTATGTGCACATTTTCCAGTATTTGTTTGAAAGTTGAAGCCTTTTTTTAAATATTTTTTTTAGAGTTTATTTAATCGATGTGTTTTGAGAAATCCTGTTATTGATTGGTACAGTATGTTTAGTTGAGACACGAATGGTGCTTTATTTTTATATATAGGTAGCATTATTACCTCAGATATTCCTGAATAGTACTAATTTCAGTAATTTATATAAAAATAATTAATACATCTTTAAAATGTAGTCCATTTGTAATGCTTGGTGGGCAAAAAAAATTTAAAAATATGTATATTGATAGCAATTTATTACATAAAATGATCGAATTATCTCCTATTCGTTATGCTCATCATGTAATTTTAGATTTTAATAATAGCAAGTTCATTGGTCTTTAAATTTTATAGGTTAAAACTCCTACACTTTTGTTGCTTGGAAAAAGAGATTTAAGAGTTAATAAATCACAAGGTCTCATGTATGCCAAAATTCTTAAGTCATCTGGATGTTATGTTCAGTAATATTTATTTTTTGGGGTTCACTTTTTACTGTTAATTTTACTCCTAGTGTCAAAATGTATCCTGTATCTTCTCATTCAATATCAGGAGTTGACGAAGAAATTAACTCACTTCTATCAACTATACAGTTTTTTTTATCCTACAATATACTTAATTCTTAGGTGCTTGTTACTGCATCCGTATTGTGGTTGATTTATGTTGTGTATTAAAATCACTGTTTTTTCATCAATTTTTGAAATAATTGTATTAAATTAATTTTTTAAGTATTAATTATTTGAATAAATAATTTAAAGTTAAATATATTATCGTAAAAAAAATATCTGTTATTTTTAGATCATTAGGATACATTTTTTCAGGATTTTTTTATTAAAATATTTTTAACAGCGAACAAAAATTTCATAAAAAATTAATCATCACTTTATTTCTTACTATAATAATAATGCAGAATGTTTTTTTATTGATAATGGATCAATACTTTTTTAATATGATAACTAAATGGGTATTTTATTATTACTAGTGACTTATTTCCATCAGATAATATTATATTATAATTTAGTGTATTCACTATTTAAATATGTCTGAATGAAACAATGGCTTCGTCATAAATCAATGTACCAAAACTATCTTATTCTATGTAGTTGTAGCTAAACAAACATTTCCAATCATCTTTATCTAAAAGCAAGTATTGAATCTTTTTATATTTAACACTGAATAAAATTATTACATTTTAAAGATGCTTGTAATGAAGCTGTCTACTTAAAAACATGATAAAGCTTACATTAGATTACCAAATCAAATAAATTAATTATCAGTCACTATTAAAATAAAAAATTTAATAAACTTTGTAAAAAAATATCATAATCACAATGATATGTACTATACAAAAAATTCATACAATAGCTGAATATAGTTTTATGGCTACCAATAGCATTGATACATTAAAGCATGAGGTACGAGCACAATTGAATAGAATATAATCCAAAATTCATTGATACATGAAAAATAAAGAATAATGTTAAAATGTTTTATAATTTTAGTATTAGCTGTTTTATCATGTAAAAGTAATTACATTTTCATGTTAAACTTCCTTAAATATTCTAAATGCATACAATATATGCTTGAATTTCATGTTTTAACCCATTATACTAAACTTACATATTAAATAGGGTATATGGATCTAATTTTTTTTAATAAAAAAAACCTAAATTTTTACTTTAACCATTATATTTTTTTCATTATATATATGTGATTCTATAGGTGACAATCCATGTGATCTATCCTATTCTTATCGTTATGGATTGGATTTGTTGGAAATTGTATTAAAACTACAACAACCAAAGTATTATATCAATTCGACATATGATTTAAGAGACTCAATGACATTTGAAATCGTAAAAATCGCAAAACCTAATATGATAAACTGTGTTGATAGGAGAAAATGTGTTATTATGATTTTTAATACGAGTAGATTGAGGTCATATTTCTTTCATCTAATTTCTAATGAATGTACTCAAAAAGAACCATTAATGATTTATAAAGGTACAAATCTTATGTATAAAATATATTTAAATAATCAAATATGTTGTTATGTGTATAGATCCTGTATTAACTAAGGTAGAAACACGTCTCAATAATTTTAATGAACTAGTTTTATATTCTGAATTATTTTTCTACAAGAATCATATTTGTGAAATTAAATATACAATCATCTGTACTACAGAAGAGGAAGAACTTGGAGAAGAACACAGGGAAAGGCGATATTGTACAGAAATAAAATTTTCTAAAGATGAATGTACTATTCAAATTATTGATGTTGCTGTCGAAAATTTAACACCTCCACATGTTCCTTCTTCTATAGGTGATATTTTATCAAATGAATATTCATCTATGAATATTTAATTTTAGATTTTTATAAGTTTTATCCTCAAGTAGAAGAAAATACTCTTTTAATTGAATTGAAGGTTGCACCATTTAAAATACAAAACGGTTGTCGTTTAGATTTAATAAATTATTACTCTTTAAAAAATGGTGCACTACAAGAATACATTCAATCATTGAATTATGAATTATCAAAGGAAACTTACTCTTTCCAATATCTACCAGTGGATTGTTATATTTTAAATGAAGTTTGTACACACACTATTATTGATAAAGAATCTCAAATTATAAATCCATGTATATAATTATCAATTAAATTATTCCATATTGTTATGTGTAATTTTTAATGGAGTTTAGTTTATAATAAAAATAATTTTATTGTGAAAAATTCCATTACACACATTGAAATATTGATGAGTGGTGCATCCGCTACTAACTATCCTGCGTATAAGCTCTATGAAATGGATAATAACATTATGGAAAAAATTTATATTTGTACTATAGACAATAAAGAAGGTTGTATTGGCTTATTATCTAATGCAAGATTAATTTTTGAGAAAAAATGGGCAAAATCCTACTCTTTAATTCTTATGCATGATGATATTGTCATACTGAGACAAACATTTATATTTGGTACTGTTTTTAACGTTCAAATATCTAATATGTATCAATTATTGTTATTTTTAACTTTTTCACTATAGATATCAATCTAATTAAATTTGATTATCATGTAATTGACAATACACTACATATATGGTCTAATATTCCTGAGATTATTAACTATTCATGTCAATACTATCAACTAGAAGTCGATGCATTTCATATGGGTTATACATCTGCCTCTTTTTATAGATCTTATGATTTTACATTAAACACTAACTTAAATTCATGCACAAATTATACTATTGATATTAAATCAATAATTCCTAGTAGTTTACACATATGGATTCCTTTATTGCACTATTTATATACTATCGATAATTGTAATTTATCAGTGTTTATATTTAATATGAATATTATTGTTTAGTGTATGAAGAAATATACATCAAATTTGAACGAAAAAATTACCGAGAATTTCAATTGTTATCTGTCGATCATTTTCTTGATAACAAATATTGTAGTTTTAAAACGTATGATGGAAAATATTTATTGAATCCATATAACAAATTTGAATTGCTTAAAGATACAAATCAAATTATTCCTTGTACATATATACAGACATTTGATGATGCATCATTAAAAATGAATAAACTTATAATGGCTATTAGAGTAATTGGATATCCTATTATTTTTATAAAAAATATTGCATTTGGTAACTTTAAATTTTTATTAAATAAAGAGAATATTAAAAATTATTATAGAAAATATACTTGAGGATATAAAAATTGTAATTTCTTCCAATATCTTGACTATTGAAATAGCTGACAAGAAAACTATAGACAATATTGTTTATTTTAAATTGGAAAAATTGAACAATGAGGCTTTAATATGCTATGATAAAGATGATAGCAATTGTGAAATGAATTGGGAAAAAGTTTTAATTGAGAAAAAAGTACAATTTCCTCCTTTACTTAACAAAAAAATACAACTTAATATTAAATTGACTGATGGTACAACAATAAATAAAGTTATAGTCTTTAGTATATTATTTTTCAAATAAATTTATTGTTATCAACTTAATTTTGCCATTTATTATGAATATAATTTTATTTTTTTATAGCTGAAGTGATTTATGACTATACATTGCAGCATACGCAAGATGGTGTTACATTAATCCCTAAAAAGAAAACATTAATTGGTGAAATATGCAAATTTATTATCAATTCATATTTTACAGAATTAAAACATGAAAAATTTACATCTAATTTTATTATCGATTGTTCTGAAAATATTTTATTGAATGATTTAGCATATATTAATGATTTACTAGTTATTCATGAAGGAAGAATTATATTTAGAAAAACATTTACCATAGGTAACTATAATAAAAATATTCTGCTATTGTAGTTTATCCTAAATGACATTATAAAATTTCTAGGAAATCATTTTATTAAAGGAATCTACTACAAAGATGGTAAATTAAATATAAGACACAAATTTGATCATATTGACAAACCATTATGTGCATTTAAAGTTTACCACATAAAAAATACAATTGAAACACTTGTTCAACAGTGTAATCTTAATCAAAAGGATTGTATTGATAGATTGTACTGTAATAAGATTGAATTTGATATTGAACCACAAATCAAATATAAATTCATACTAGAATACAATACTCATATTGATGCCCTATTTTATGGCCCTAGTAGTTATATCATTTGTTTCATAATAATAATAAACTTTTCTAGTTCCATTAAATGTTGTTTGGAGCCATTATTGGAAACAAAATACATTTTTTATACAAAATGATCTACCAGCTGATAAAAACCATCAATGTTTATATTCGCTGACAGCTATCACATCGGAAAATCATACCGTATTAATAGATGGCTGTGACGATTTCAACGAATGCCAAGCTATTTCTTGTAATGCCATCTCCTATACTATACAAAATAAAGATGATCGTCAAAAATATACTGAAATCGTTTTAAAAATCAAAGTAATAGGCAATGAACACATTGATATTTATAAGATTGGTATTTATTTTAGAAAATAGCATGCTGATTATTTTTTAAAATAAAATTTATATATTCTATAGGTAGGGATGATGCTAATGATTTTATTAAAAGGTATTATATGGATCATGGAATATGTTACGAACCAATACTTGGTAAAATAAACATAAAGGATATCAATAAAATGTGGTATTTTATGAGTAGTAATGCAACAAAAAATAAATTTAGAAAGCTTATTATATCACCTATTACTTCCAATCGATCAATCAACAATAATCTTAAAGTTAACTGTGTATTATTTGAAAAGGAAAAATATTATAGACTTGTGATACAACTTAAAAATTTAAAAACAATTGTTATTGATGATATATTTGAGCAAATTGATGTATATCTTACTGAATAATTTTCCCTATAATAGTATATTATTGCACCTTTAGAGCAGAATCACAACAAAATTTTTCGACCGTGGAATCAAACAAAATATTCAGTTATTCTATTTTAAACCATTAAAAACAGAAATATCAGCCCAATATTATAAATTAGTTGATGGAAAATTTAGTCTAATAGATAAAAAGACACAAATTTTTCGATGCATTAAAAAACCCTGTAATCCTTCTGATCTACCATTAATCGAGTACGTATTACACCCCAATGAAATTATTCGAATTTGTTTTCCTACAGATGTATCAATTTATTGCAAAAAATTTAAATCAAGTAATTTTTTAAATTATAGTTAGTGAGTGATCACTTTTATTAAAGACAGTAATTTTTATTGTCTACTACTTTAGTAGTTTATGTTTGGTTTGAGTAGTTACTTTTTATAGAATATCAATTTCGATCACTTAAGTTATTTTCAATTCAAGACAATACATACATGATTGAAGTATCATTTGGTACTAATTTAATTAGTGATAACTGTCTATATACTTTTATTCGTCATATTATCCAATTTCAAAGTATCTTTAAATTTAAAAAGGTATTCTGTCCTCAAATTGACGTATTAAATTACCAATCAAATATGTATGTATCTATCTATGATAATGGTGATAAAAATTCTTATTTTGCTAAAGTATATACCAATTCTCAATTTATTCGATCAAATAAAATTCGAATATCTAAAATTTTAAGTATTCAATTTTTTTTTAAATCCTTACATAATGACTTTATTATTATTATATTTTTAAGCTAAATTTTATCGAATGGATTATGTGATTCATGAAGAAAATGATAACCACTACAAAATTTCATTAAATTTAGACAATAATTATTGTTCCTATGAAACAACAACGCAATATCAAGATTTTACAATACATCAAGCTCTAGCATGTTTTAATAAAATTTCTCATCATAGCTGCCTAGTATCATGCCCTAATATTGATGTTGCAATTACAATAGATTTAAAAATTGTATTAAAATATTCCCTTGGTAAACGTATTTATCATTATTCCATTCCAAGTAGTTTATAATTTTATCTGTGTTATTTCTTTATTGATTTGATGTCTTTATTAAATAGTTGACAATCAAATTCGTTTTTTGACATTTAATGCTAACTACTATGGTAAAAATTTGATGTTTAAAGCCATTACAAATAGATTTTTTTATTACGAATACATAAAAACATCTTCAATTAAAAAAATATCTGAACATGAAATAGCTTTACAAATAGAATGCATCCAATATTACTGTAAAAATAATGATCTATTATTAAGTACAAGAACTGTTAATACCTATTATTCATTTTTCAACCTATTTCATTATAATATAGATATAAATAAAGATGGTAAGTATTTCATTAGCCTCATCCATTATTGTGAATATTATATTGACATTATTTAGTTAAAATTAAATCTAAACTAAGCTACTGTCTAGTAAATAATACAGAATTGAAGATATTTTTTGAAATAGATGAAGAAATTGATTATTTTTTTGTTAATGTTACAATATTTGACAATAATAGGAGAGAATGTTACAAGGAAAGTTCACTAAAAATTGATAACTGTAACAAAAATTTATGTGATACTTTTATTGAAGTAGAGAATATTTGTGAAGAAATGTTTGCCTTTGATGTTAGTTCTGATGCATTACAAATTACAAAAAATTATATAGAAAGTAAATATAGCTAATATGATATGTTAACGATATTTATTCATACCCATTATTATCTAGTAAAGCCATCAACACGTTTACTATTTCATATGATTCATTTTGATGATGAAAGTGTGCATATAAAAATGTTATTTAAAATTTCATCACTATTAAATATTCAGTTAAAATATCATATTTTATCTGATCAATCTCACAGTATTGATAATGTTGAAACAACTATTTGGGATGAAAGTACAACAAAAAAATTTGAAAGTTGTTCTGAAAATATATGCTATTTAACTGTTATTATTGAACGTAAATCAAAAGATAATAGTAGATATTCATTAAAATATGCAATAAATACTGATGAATTTGATATACAAGATTTTGGGGAATGTAACTTAATTCTATTATTAATGTATAATTTTTAGTTGAGTTTAGTTGGATATGATTACTATTATGGAGTGGATTATTCGAATAAACAATTTCATATTGAATTCCACCTTTTAAAAGATTTAAAAAATATCATTATTTACAATTTGGATGTAATCAAGCCGTATATGGATAAAATTACATCTATCAAGGATATCGAATGTATGAATAAAAAGTGTTTACTGATTCTTGGAAATATTAATGATGATAAAAGTCATGTTATTATTATATCTATTAAGGGTCTATTAACCAAATATGTTTATATAGAAGCAAGTAACACATATACAAAAGATTATTAAATCTAGTATGATAATAATGTTTTTCATTTAGGCAGTAGTAACACTTATGCATGTTTATATTTTACATTGTTTGAAGACATAATCCATGCCAATATATACACTGTTAGATCGTTAAAAAACCTTGTTGTTACTTTATCTTTGAAAGAACCCAATGGCATTGCCATTAAGAACGATAAAATTGAATGTGATCATCAATTGTCTACTAATTTAAATTGTGTTTTAAAAATTGGTCACTACTCACAATACAATAACAAATATTTAGTAGTATCTTCATCTAGATATTTAAATGAGCCAAAAAAAAGAATGATTCAAAGTATTAATTTTTTAAGATATGATGCTTTTTTTATAAACTATAATCATTTTTATATCTTTAAATATTACTATTATAGAATATATACAATATAATATTGAGTATACAAGTGGTTTTGGAATAAATACTGTTACATGGACTACTACTTCTCCTATTGATTTATTAAAAATATCATGGGTTTTATTAAAAGGTCCATCATATCAGCAAGAAAATCAACCTACTGTAGAATTTATTCCATGTACAATGGGTTCTTGTTCACTTGATATTGTAAACATTGATGAAACATTTGATTATATATTTCAATGGGAATCTAATGTTATAGCATTGCCAAAAAGTGTTTCTATACCAAAAAGTAAATGAACGTTTAAAATAGATTTTTTTTTCAATTTATTTTACTAAGGAATGAGTGATTATATATTAAAATATATGTGGCAACAAAATAATCTTCATTTGAGTATTATTCTTGAGAAAGCTATGAAGTATATCATTATACAATGGTGGATAAATATAACCGATGACAATGATGAAATATCAGAAAATTATAAAATTGAGAATATTCTTTGTTCTTTCAATCATTGTAACTTTGTTATATCTGATTTGAATTATCAAAATAATTACTTATTGAACATTAAATCTTTAAATCTTTATGATAAGATTCCATTTACTATACAAAATCTGCGTAACACTTTTTATATAATCGTCTCTATTTTAATAAAACACACATTTATATTTAGATAACAATCCAAACACAAATTTTAATGATACAACCACTAATAATGATATTTCTACTTCGAATTCAAGTATAGCATACACAATTATTTTATATAATACTCAACCAATAAATTAATACCATTTTTGAATGTATTGTTGAATAGATTATTGGGAAAAAATATTTGAAAATCCTGATAGCATAACAATTTATCCAACTATTGATATTAATCATGTATTATAATAATATTAGAGAACTAATGATTTTATGTGATGGCCATGTATTGAAAAATAATTTAAAATTTATTTAGAATATAGATGAATTTATAAAAGCATGGACAGAGATAGTCTATAAAGATGAAACAACTTTTAATGATCTACCATCAACGACAACAAATGACAATAGCAATGACAAAGATGATGGAGATAGTGATTTAATGTAATAATATATCATTAAAAATATTATACATATATTATTTATTAATATATGGTTGATAATATAGTAAATTTTTAAAAAATATAAATATACTTGATGAACAATTGATCAATATAAATGCAAATAATGAAATAAAGTCATCAAAAATTACTTTGAAAACATTTGAATTGGAAAATAATGTTCATTCTGTATTTTATGAGACATCTACTATTATATTAAAACATGATATGGAAAACAATACAAAAAATAACTCTAATGATAACATTGAACATATGATGAAAATGTCAATTTCAGTAGATCTTTTAGAAAAAAATCAACAATTAAAAAGTAAAAAAATTGCTATTGCCATCACTAAAGCTAAAAAAACTGAGAAAAAAATTAATAAAAATGTAATCTATGGTGATATACTTGTATTAAAGTTAAAAGATTCCTCCAATACCAAATTTAATATAAGTTTTAGTCAAGTTGTTTCAAAAAATGTTACATATGAAAAATTTAGATGTTGTACACTAAATGGTATAATTTTATGTAGATAGTTTTGTATTAATAAAATTTATTAAATTTATAGCTAATACACTTAAATGGGAAAATAAATATTGTTCTATTACTAATATTAATCAAATAGACTCTAATTTTTTAAATTTTACATGTAGCTGTAATCATACAACTAGTTATGCATTAATATTTGATATATTGGAAAATGGAATCATATCATCTAATCTATATTATCAAAATGAAATATCATTAGGAATATCAATTTTATCAATTATTTCATTGTTGTTGTGTATTTTGTGTCATATTACATCAAAGTATGCATATATATAATACATTATTTTATATTGGATTAAATGTATTTTGATATTGTTTTTTTACTATTTTTATAGAATATGGAAAAAAATTAAGGGTGCAACACAATTATGTCTATGTATAGCTATCCTATTATTTCAAGTTGCATTTTTATCAGCCAACTTTTTTAAAGATAACAAAAAAGCATGTTTTATTGCATCAATTTTTGTTCATCTTGGTCTTATGAGTCAATATTTTTCATTATTTTTAAATTCATATGTACTTTTTCACAGTGTTATATTTACAATGGTTAAATTAAAACGAATATATTTTAAAATAATCTTGATGATAACTATTGGTAAGTTGATTGTTTTTCTTTTTTTTGTAATGCCATTATCCATATTACTATTAATTTTTCATAGGACTTCCAATTCTATTGGCTATTATTTGTGGTAATATTTTTAAAAAGTATTATGTACA